>JAJJMA010300131.1:0-18037 GCA_023529015.1 Papaver nudicaule
GTTCCATCCCAATAATACAATTGAACGGTTCCTAGTGGAACACGTGGACGGCTGGGAACACATCCTGTTTGACGGCTGAGAATCCATCATTTATCCTCAAAATTCGCCCGAGATGAACGGTTCCCACAGCTACACGTGGATGGTGGTAGATCAAATATTAACGGTATCCATGACTACACGTGGATGGTGTATGATCAAATATTAACGGTATCCCTGGTTACACGTGGATGGTGGAAGATCAAATATGAAGGGTGAGAGATGCACCAGAGATTGCACTCGTTCGCGTGGCTAAATAAACACTTTGCGTGTCTGAAGTGCAGTAATAGGCCACATGAGAAGCAATTTCTCGAGGCTAAAGGGTAGCAACAGCCACGAGTGAAGCAAGTTCACGAGTCTAAAGGGTAACAACAGCCACATGAGAAGCAAGTTAACGAGTCTAAAGGGTAGCAACAGCAACGTGATTTCGAACAACACTTGGGAAAAGCTGCGGCACCATGGCGGCTTTGCCACGCGAATTATAGCCGAAGGCCACACGAAATTTCGCGTTGCGGAAAAGGTAGTCTAAAAACACGCAATTACTTGCCACGCGACGAGCAGTTGTGATTGGCGTGACCTAAACCATACGGCCACGCCAATCTGGCGTGGCATCAGACCAGATTTGTACTAGTGGTACTGGGTCAGTACGTATTGATATGTACTGAGTGAAAACAAGAAGAAGTAGAAGAAAAAATCCAAGCCAGGTACTAACAGTACATATGATATGTACTGGACTCGGTACATATGATATGTACTGGTTGAATACAAGAAGAAGTAGAAGAAAAATCCAAGTCAGATATTTACAGTACATATGATTTGTACTGGACTCAATACATATGATATATACCGGGTGCAAACAAGAAGAAGTAAAAGAAAAATTCAAGTCAGGTACTGACAGTACATATGATACGTACTGGGTGAAAACAAGAAGAAGTAGAAGAAAAATCCAAGTCAGGTACTAACAGTACATATGATATGTACTGGACTCAATACATATCATCTCAAATGGTAACAAAAAAAGTAGATCTGAAATCAAACCAATACTAAAACCCTATATATACAGTGAGAGAATCGAGATAAAGTGATAGACAAATGATCCCATTCAAAAAAATCGATTGTTCTTCTTCTTCGCTCAATATCTCTGCCATTATTAGGTTTCCTTTCTTCTTCTTTCATTTTCTTACACTTTCTTTCTCTTTCTCTCCCATTGAATATGAGAAGGGTAAATTTGGAATTTAAAAAATCGAATTATATTTGCATCCGCTTCTTTTCTCTTGTTTGGACTAAAGATTAAACGTGTTTTGAAAAAGGATTAGCGGTTAATCAAAACTGGAAATTTGGTGTTTAACCCTCTTCTCACTCTCCCTTACTCTCTTGACCCTAGGCTTGAGAGGTTCGGTTTATTTTTCAAGCCCAACTGAGTCGGAAGGTTTAATGGATAATATACAGGGTCAAACGAGTAATTCGAAACCTGATGTCATCAAATTAAAAAAATTTAATGACCAAATTAACCTCCCCTCTTCTTCTGAAGTTTCTCCCTGTCTCTTAAACAAAAATGGCAAAATCTGGATCAATCAATCTCGTTTCTCGTTATCTAAGGTAAGATTACAAGTGCACTCAATCATTTTAAGTTTTTTGTTTTCGAATTGATGTTCAGATTTGGTTTTCTTCAATTATGAATCATCGACGAAATATACGATGATTTTGCAATGTCCGATTGTGAATCAGAAAACGAAAAACAAGATGAAACATATCTTGACAACCAGTTTGCATTTTCAACAATTCCTCGTGATTTCGAAGGTCTCCATACAAAAGTATATGGATTGCTAAGGATGTTTGAGTCACTTAAGAAGATTAAGAAACAAAATCGGTTTCTCGAAACGTCGCGGTGGATTCCATTAACTGTACCAAGGCTTGATTTGAAAGCAGATGGAGTTGAAGAATTGTTTCAGATTGAGAAAACAGAAACAAGGGCAGTTGGTTAAAGATTATATGGTGAAGAATCAAATTATATTATGAACTTGGAATATGGAATCAGTGGAGGTGTGAATCATAATAGTAATGGCAGTGGAAATGAGAGTGGGATTTTTGGTGGTGAGGAAAACATGAGACCTAGACATAGTAATTATGTTGATGGTTCTTCTTCTATGTCTAGAGGAGATAGAGAGAGTATGATTTAATTTTTTGGAACTCTAAGCTACATCTAACAGATGTGAAGACAGTATGCACATCTAATTTACAAGTGGATTTATTCACGTCTAATTTTTTGGAACTCTGAGCTACAACTAACATATGTGAAGACATCTAATTTTTTGGAACCCTGAGCTACACCTAACAGATGTGAAGACAGTATCCACATCTAATTTTTTGGAACACTAAGCTACAACTAACTGATTTGAAGACTACATTCACATCTAATTTTTTGGAACTCTAAGCTACAGCTAGTAGATGTGAAGAATATATTCACATCTAATTTTTTGGAACTCTAAGCTACAGCTATTAGATGTGAAGATTATATTCACATCTAATTTTTTGGAACTCTAAGCTACAACTAGTAGATGTGAAGATTATATTCACATCTAATTATGTTGATGGTTCTTCTTCTATGTCTAGAGGAGATAAAGAGAGTTTGATTTAATTGTGCTTCGACAATGCAACAATTGTGTTGATTATTTGGATCATTTACTTTTAGAGTGCAGATGATATATACAACCAGTTGTTCTTTGATTCTTGTAAAAAGAAGTGGATCATTTGATTTTGTTTTTTGGTGGAAAGCTTGTTTTTTTGGTCAAATTGTTGTGAATAAATGATGTTACGCACCAAATTTAAAAAAGTACCGATGTTATGCACCCAGATGGGGTTTTTGACCTTGTACAAATCCCATTCATATGCATTCAAGTGCAAGAAGAAGAGCAGATGTTATGTACAATGATTTTGGTCTCACCTATTTACCACCCACACTCTCACTCTTTCCCACCCACTTAAAATCCCACATATGTTTTCCTAATTACCACCTATAAAAAAAATTAAAAACACCTATTTACCACCCAATTGACTTTACTATTCACACCTAATATTAATTCCACCCCACAAAAAACTTAAAAACCTAAAACCTAAGAAAAACCCGACCTCCATTTTATACTCAAATTAGGGTCTGATTTTCTTACTCAAATAAAATCAAACCTTACTGATCAATTGATGCCTCAAATACTGATTTTATCTTGAGTAAGGTTTGGTACTTTGATTTATACGATTCTTGTTACTGTGATTTGATTCAATTGGATTGCATGTATGTATTGTGGTTCTTTCTATTCAATTTTGGTTTTGAACAACTGTTAGAGCTGATGAACTAGTCGTGCAACTCTAAACGACTTGAACAGGTATAGTCGTTCAGGTATAATCGATTACTGTTGATATCCAAACCTACTTGATCATCAACTGTCATTCAGGTATAGTCGACTTCTGATTGTTGCATCCTGGACGACTTATGTGACCTCTAGTCGTTGAATTATGAACAACTTGGTAAGACTGTAGTCGTCCAGGATATGACTACCATGTTTCGTTAGGGTCGTTCATAATGGGACTACTAATATTACTCATAGTCGTTCAGGTTGTGACTACTAGCCTATGTTATGGTCGTCCAGATACTGAAGACCAGTTCGTCGAAAATTTAAGGGGAAAAAAAATCAATCGTAATCACTTATAATTACCTCTAAACCATCTTGAGTAAACTTTTTGTCAGTAGATTTGACAGCAATGAAATCTTATTGGATGTGCAAATCATCTAAGCTTTGGAAATTTTGCATTAGGTTTTCAATTTCAATATGAAATCTTCCATAATAATCTCTCACGAATTAACAAATCTACAAGAATAGTAAAAAATTGGTTTACCATAATTAAACATAACCTAACCTAGGGTTTTCAAACTTAATGGTTTTTAATGAAATAGAAGAGTAATCATAGAAGAGGCAGAAGATAAACAATAGTCAAGTCAAACCCTATTTACTTTTGTAGGTGGTAAATAGGAGAAATTAGAATTGAAAAGTGATTACTTTTATCAATTGTGAGGTGAGGTGGGAAATAGTGAGAGTGTGGGTGGTAAATAGGCGAGACCATGATTTTTACTGATGTTATGCACAATGATAGTAATATTAAAAATAAAATCAATGATAGTACTATTAAAAAAAAAGGTATCATCTAGTAATCCGGTTGCTTTGACGATTTTCACTTGATCATTTCCGGATCTAAGAATTTCTTCGGTTGTTTCCCTCCACTTGATCATTTTTCTCAGGCCTTAGAACTGATTGTGTTGGGTGATAACCCCCCTTTCAATCATTATCCTTCTTTCAAGTGGAAAGTAATCCATGGATTACGAATCAAACTGCAATTTTTTTGTTGATATGTTAGGTCAAAGTCATTATATTTCATATAAAATACACAGTACACAACAATGAGATATTTTTTCGGTACATTTTCCAGGTATGTGCAGGGATTATGCACTCATGCCAGAAAGAATAGATGTGAAGATTATATGCACATCTAATTTTTTGGAACCCTGAGTTACAGCTAACAGATGTGAAGAATATATTCACATCTAATTTTTTGGAACTCTAAGCTACAACTAATAAATGTGAAGATTATATTCAATAAATTACACAAAACTGAACAAAACTAGATGTGCAGGAGGTCTGCACAGTGTACAACTGAACAAAACTAGATGTGCAGGGGTTCTGCACAGCCTAAAAATGAACAAAACTAGATGTGCAGGGGGGGTCTGCACAGTCTACAACTGAACAAAACTAGATGCGCAGGGGATCTGCACAGCCTAAAACCATACAATCAAATATTATAACACCTTCAATACTTACCCAAGCACACTACAATCAAACACTACAAATGAAAACACTACAATCAAACCTGTAATGTATCTTTTGTATAGCCGAAACTTGGTGAAGACAATATGAATAGTACATCTATTGACCGAATGAGTAGTTACCAAGAGTATTTCACAACTCAAACTGAAAACTTTTGATATGAAGACAATATGCACAAACACTAGTTGCACTGCAATCAACTCTTTTCACGGCGAAATGGATAGTTGAAACTTAGTGAAGAAAATATGCACATCACATATCATAGATAGAAAAACTAGTTACAAAGGGTATTTCGCAACCAAGATTACAAACTGTGTGAAGACATCATGCACATGCAATCTCATAGATCGAAAGACTAGTAATAAAGATTTACATATGTGAAGTTATACTGCACTCTATTTTCTTATGCACACAAGATATCATTGGTAACTTTTATGTGAAGATAATATGCACACAAGATGAAATTCACAAGTGGATTTATTCACATCTAATTTGTTGGAACTCTAAGCTACAACTAATAGACGTGAAGATTATATTCACATCTAATTCTTTGGAACTCAAAACTACAACCAATAGTGTGAAGATTATATTCACATCTAATTTTTTGGAACCCTAAGCTACAACTATTAAATGTGAAGATAATATGCACATTACAGTTACCACTTTCATGGGGATATGGATAGCTGAAACTAGTGCAGACAATTTGCACACTCCAATCAACACTACAAGTAACACTTTTGTTACAACTAATACATGAACAAAGACACCAAACTAATAAGAATAAATAATGAAAACAAATCAGTACCTTTGCTAGGTTTTTTTTCGATTCGACTTGCTTCTTCGTTATATATCCCGAAATCAAAATAAAACTCTAGAAATTGATTTTCTTTACTGCAATCAATTGGTTGTTTTGGAGCGTCAAGATCTGGTTGCCTCGGTTGTTTTGGAATCAAAATCTGTAATCAAACCCTAAAAAAATGATTTCCTATTGAAAGAAACCGAGATTGGAGAATCGAGATCTGGTTTCTTTGTTCTGTTTCTAACCTGGAGAGAGAGAACGAGAGGTAGAAGAGAAATGTAAATTATTGAGTGGTAACGTTGATTTGTGTATTTATTTGGGAGGGTATCATAGTAATCTTGCGATTAGATTAGTTTCTAGGGTCTTCCGGATAATTTGCATAATTATTATAAAAATCCTAAGGTTAAAATAATAATGACCGAAATTATTAGGGTCATATAACATTTGCTAGGGTATCATAGACCCGGATTCACACCCCAACTTGGTTGGTCTATTTCCTTCCCACTCCACCCACTTGGAATTTGCCTCGCCCTTTTACGAATGGGCCAATAACATTTTGAGTGGCTTCACATCTGTCACTGACTCACTGGGCAGGTCTAGGTAGGCCTATACCACGTATCAAAAATACTACGTACACTGTACTCGGATTTATAGTAGGTCCGCTTTAACAACCCGTTACGAATACGACCCGCCACACAGTTTTGAATGTCGTGAAAACTGTTTCTTCATTCCAAAATTCAAACAAAGAGAAAATATTTTCAGGCTGGTTCATTAATCAATTAACTTCTGCATCATTCCAAAGCCATATCTTTTCAAACTTCAACTTATAAGTAAGTTCTTCTTGTCTGTATTTCATTTTTTTATCCGAACTAAATCCTCAATAACTGTAGAACATTGTCATTTATAGTAGTTCTTCATAGAGATTTCTCATACAATAATTATGATTCATGAACCCTTGAGTATGGATATTCGTATTAGGTTATATTTTGATTGACGTAATTTGAAACACTTAACATATACATGTACAATGCTCAGTTTCTGTTTGATAAAATGCCTGAAAGAAGTGCCTTGAAATTGGAATGTAGTTTCTAGGATTTTAAAGAGGTTTTGATAAGTGGGTTTTGTTTCTATATGGTTTTAGCTCGATGGGTTCTTATGAAAATTGAATTATTTTATTACAATCTCTAATTAATCAGTTTTTGCGAAATTTCAATCGAATTGGTAAAACCGTAGATAGTACTTGTTAGGCTTATAATGTGTGAAACTTGGGTGCAGACAGAAAATCAGAGAGAGGGTTCTTTGAATGAGGAGGTTGGCAACGAGCAAGAGGGCCTGTGTATGCAGAAAACCAGCAAGAGGATCACTGAATTAAGTTACATTTGACTGATCAACTAGGAGCTGTTGGATCAGCAATTGTCTATATTACATTTGGGAATGGCTTAGGTTTTCGTACTCACACTACATTGACAGTGGAATAGAGAAGGTAACCACAACAAAATTTTATTACCAGGACATTTTAATACGGACTCAAATTAGGACCACATCACTACGCAGGATAGGAGGACTATAAGATTCTAACGAGACTAGAACTTGACACAAAAACTTTGTAGCCTTCATTTAGCTTTTTAACTTATTCAAGTTTTAATATAGCTTAATTTGCTATATCTATTCATAATTGTGAACTGGAATTAGATTTTTGCCACTAACACCAAACAGATTTAGTTTGTACCTTACACCTAACACATTATTGGATATGCAATATCGCGGATATAATAAGAGCTTCTTCCTATATCGAGTTAAAGCAGTTTAGAGGTTCCCATCAAGAGGTAGAATTATGGCATTTTTTTATACGTAGACCTCAACCCCTGGTTTTAACATAATATGTTTTGCGTTATCAAACTGGCACCTAATTACTCCTTACAATACTCTTAATCCATTTGTTAACATCGAGGGAGAAGTATATATTTTTGTCCCAATTTCGAACAGTTTTAAACTGTTCAATGAGACTGCACTGCAGCTCTGTCCTGTCTAGCTTGCCACTCAATTCTGAAGTATCTTTCAGGTTTCACTGAAAAAAACTACACAGAACAATGGCGTGTTTAATAGGACTTTAATATGTAACTTTCATATACTGGATTACCAGGTCAATGGCGTGTTTAATGACTATTTTTTTTCGCTCTGGTATTTTGTGCTTTTACTTCTCCTCTGCTTGGTATATACTGGATTCTGTCAATTTTACTTCTGGTCATATGTTTTTTCTGACGTACTTGTTATGGCATCCTAGTGCTCGAGTGTTAATGGTATTATTCTTCTATTTCATTCCAGCCGCAGCCATAGCTACTGTTTGTCAAATTCACACCAACAGCCTCATTCATACCGGGATACAATTGCAACGACTACTAGTCTGAAGTATGCCAATAAACTTACATACTTTGTCGACATTTTGATTCTTCGTCCAATTATAGATCTCATCCCAATTAGTCAATTCAGTCCAATTTGAAGAGAAAAAACAACCCTGACATTTAAGAACTATGGATGAAAATCAAAAGCAAGAAGAAACCCCAAACCCAGATTTGTATGACTGGGGTCTGAAGGATTTCGATATTGGCAGACCTCTTGGTAAAGGTAAATTTGGGAGAGTTTACATGGCAAGAGAGAAAAAGGTAACAAAACCTTAACTTAAACATATCATTTGCCATTGTTCTGTAAGTTTGTTTTGGATTTTGAAGTAATTTTTGGGTGTTTGATTTGTGAATTGCAGTCTCAGTATATTTGTGCACTGAAAGTACTGTATAGAAGTCAAGTAGAGAAATACGGCCTACTTCCTCAACTCAAAAGAGAAATGGAAATACAGAGTACACTAGAGCATCCAAATATTCTTGGTCTTTATGGTTGGTTTGGTGATGATGAAAGGATTTTCTTGATTCTTGAGTATGCTGGTAAAGGTGAACTTTATGGATTACTTAGTAAAAAAGGACATCTTACTGAGAGACAAGCTGCAACTGTAAGTAAACACCCCAAAAATTTTGATTTCTGTTTTTTCTTGTTGTTTTATTCTAGTGTTTGTTGATGTTACTTTACTGATTATGTTCTTTCGATTTTCTTTTGTTTTGAAATTTAGTACATTGCAAGCCTCGCAAAAGCATTGGCTTACTGCCATGAGAAGCATATAATTCATAGAGACATTAAGCCGGAGAATTTGTTGCTTGATCACGAGGTAATTTTTATATCTTTTCTAACCCACTGTAATTCTTAAAAGCCTTGTTTAGGGTTTCAAATCTAGATAAAGCATGGGTTGTTATTGAACTAGAGTAATAGGTGTTGCACATAGGAACTTGCTTTCCTTGAACAATTGGTACTTATGAAAATGAAATGATCTTTGTTTTTCTAGGCAGTGAAGAGAAGAAGAAACATTTTGTTTGTCTCTGTTATTATTTTGAAAAGTATGTTGTATTGATGAAGGTTGCTATCTTTTAAAATTCTGTGGTTGGGTCCATTTTGTGATGATCTATTTGTTTGAAGATTTGATTCTGATTGTTCATAGTGTTTGTGGATGGATTTCAATAGATTATTAGGATATAGGAATGAAGACATTATTTGTTCATGACCGTAGAAGTCCGGTTAAGTAGGTTCTCTGACGCTGTCAATTGTTAGTTGATATCGGGTATGGTTGCATCTTTCCTTTTATTGCAGGGTCGACTGAAAGTTGCTGACTTTGGATGGTCTGTACAGTCAAGCAATAAGAGACACACAATGTGCGGGACATTAGATTACTTAGCACCAGAAATGGTCGAGAACAAAGGTCATGATTACTCAGTTGATACCTGGACTATGGGTATTCTCTGTTACGAATTCCTTTTCGGGGTTCCACCATTTGAAGCGGAGACGCAGAACGAAACATTTCAAAGGTATGGAATAAGGATCCTTGGGATTCAGCTTCTGTAACTCCAACATTGTTTCTTGATGATTCAAACATTTATATAGATCCATAACAATTTTCCGTCTGGTTCTAACAGGATCATGAAGATGGACTACAGCTTCCCTCCAACTCCTCATGTGTCAGTGGAAGCTAAAAATCTTGTGCGCTTGGTAAGTTCGTCTACGAGAGCTCCAATTTGATTTTGCACAGAATAAGATGTTAGTTTGACATTTTTGTTACTCACATCTGCAGCTTTTGGTGAAGGATCCCTCGAAGAGACTTCCACTGTCAAAGATTTTAGTGCATCCTTGGATAGTTAAGAACGCAGACCCATCTGGCGCTTGCAGTGAGTAGAAACTAGAAGGTCTATACTAATTCAATAACAGAGTCACCAGAATGATGCAACTGTATTTGCTGTGCTGCAAGGTCTTTCAAACTTTAGAAATTGACTCGGTCTTCTTCGAGAGTTTGTCCAATGTAAGTTGCATGACTTCTGCAACTGAAATTATCTTTGTCCATTTTTAGTAAGATTTGCAGAACTTCTTAAGCAGCTTAAAATAAGTACAGTAAAACCTCTATCTAAGAATATCCTTGGAACCGTAAGAAAAATATTCTTATAAAGAGGTTATTCGTAATTTTCACAAAAATTAAACCAATTCGGACCGGAATTTCTGATTTTTATATAGAGTTTATTCCCTTATGGAATGTTCTTATATAGAAGTTTTATTGTACTAGGTAGGCTGCCCAAGTTGTCTTGGATTTCCTATTGTTATATCGTCTTTTTTAATTAATTTATTTATTTTTTGAAAAGGTCTTCTTAATTATTTTTAATCTAAATTCTTCCACATTTTCCCATAAAAGCTATTATTCTTTTAGTACAAACATGTTACCTAAAAATCTGTTATCCATCAATACTGATGTTGGTGGTTGACTGGTGGTGCCATGAGCCAACCAACCGGGCTTGGGTTGTCCCAAAAACCATGAGCCCATTCTTGGTATAACAAAAGCTTCTCTGATTCGGGAAACTACATGGGGGAAATTTTACCTGGTGTGGTAAACACTCTCTGTAGAGAAAGAAATTGAAGAAGTTTCGAGTGCAAATACACCTTCAAGACTGACGACGACTTGAATATCGTGGCTCGGGTTGCAGCAGCTGGACATAGAGTACACATAAACTTTGCAAGTTCTGTACTTAAACCCTTTATCCAACATATTTTCTTAATTACCAAACTACCCCTACTTAATTATAACTAATCAATTAGATTAGTTTAACTAAACTAAGATTAATTGTTAAACTGTCCAAGTGCCGCCACCACCACCACTACCGGCACCAAAGCCGCCACCGCCACCATTATTGGCACCAACGCCACCACCACCACCACTACTTGCACCAATCCCACCACCACCGCTACTATCGACATCAATGGCGCCACCACCACCACTAAATTTTGTCTGGATTTTTGTCAACAAATCTAGCCGAAATTTCTGGAAATTGAAATTTTCATTGTGCTGTCACTACACCAAATTACCCGTATTGCAACAGGATTTTGCAACTGGCGGCCCGATGTTGCAAAATTGCAACAGGGAAAAAAAATTGCAACAGGGTAGCCTATGTTGCAAAACTGAAACTGCTGGTCCCTGTTTTGGATTTGCAACATCCACGACTTTCACATGTGCCATTCGCGTAGGTACATGGAGACACCTTGGTAGTTTTACACCCAATCGTCTGACCTTTTAAAACACATGATTTTATCCATGCCCAGTTTGACCACGACCCTTACCAAGACCTTGACCCTAACCATTACCTTGAACCTGACTTACACCATCGAACCAAATGACTTAACCATTTTTCTTCGTTGTCTTTCTCACCCAAATTCACTTATCCATTCTTCTTTCGTCTATCTCTCTCTCGTCTCTGCTGCTAGGTTAGGTTCAAAAGTTCTTGTGAACGAGATCTACTGGAAGATGAAGATAGTAAAGTTGTGGGTTTTCATGGAAGAAGAAGAAGATAGTAAAGTTGTGGGTTTTCATGGAAGAAGAAGATAGTAAATCATGTAGCTATTGTTTCTTCATTACTTAGTTTAGGTTTTTAAAATTAACGATGTGGGTTTCAATATCGAAGTCTGCTGGTAATTTCTTCTTTTCTCTTCGTTTCCTTGATGTTATAAAACCATAGTCTATTTTGTTCTCATCTTTTCTTTCTTTTGATTTCTGTGAAGTAAACCCTAGATTCAGATAAATTAGGGTTTTCGTGGGTTAAGATTTGGGAATTTTGTAGAGATTTCTTAGCGATTTTAATTGTATTGGTGTTTTGAATGTAATATTTTATTGATCTTAGGCTCATTGATGATTTACTCAAATGTTCGTGTTCAATTTGATGGGATTTTGCTATTAGGGTTTATGATGGTTTTTTGCTTTTGGGTTGTTTTGTTGTGAGTGTTATTTGTTGATGGATTTACAGGGTGCTGGTTTGGAGAATCTTGGATTTACAGGGTACTTGTTTTCTGTCTTGATTTATGCATACAAAAGCGACACTTGAATAATTCTGTTTTTTTGGATTACTGTGTTTCGTTGAGGAGAGAGTTTCTGAAAGTGTTTATTCCCTGGTTTTTCTCTTTTGCAGAACAAGGTTAAGTGTGCCTTGACCAGTTTTATGCATCTTATCTTGCTGGGACAAAACTACTAACTGATACCTCTAAGGTATGTATCATTTGGCTTATTTCTTATTAGTCAGCTTATGTATTTCTATTTGAATTAAGTTTTTCCATTTGTTAAACTATGCTGGTTCTTTTGGCGCGCAGTTATATAAACCTGCAGTGGGCAATTGTTTTGAACTGGAAGAGTGGGGTCCCATAGAGTTTGCTATCATGGCTAAGCACTTTGATGTTCATTTACGATCTTAGTTTGTTCGTCTTTCTTTGGATTCCATTTTTTGGACATGTTGTTGTGGATAATTTGCAATATATCTACTTACTAGTTCTATATTGTATCAATATATGCATCTAATATCAGATCAATGGATGTTCTGTCTAGCATTGTTTGAAGCAGTTCACTGCTGCTGAGCTTTAAGATAACTACCATTGCAACCAGTGTTAGCATATGCAATATTAGGCATTCGTGGATCTGGTGGGAAATATCCACAGTATTACTGGACATATGAAAAACTAAGTAAGGGTAAGAAGTTGTTAGTTAATATCTTTCTCGTCTTGAATTGGCTTTTGATTATTGTACTTTGTGATATTATGCAGAGATCTTGCGATGAAATGTTAAAAAAATTTCTCCTGTCTTTTCAGCCAAATGAATATGCAGAGATGTCAATAAAGGTATCTGTTTACTTTCTGAATTACCTTAAGTTATATGATTCCATCAATCAATATATAGGTAATTGATTTCATGAATGTGTAACTGATGATCTATGGCAGCAACTAACCTGTTTGATGTTGCCCAGTGAATTTACTACGTTGTTGCAGCCAAATCAATTTGGAGAGCAGAAGAAACCCATGAGAGAATCTCAATGGTGGAACGTGTCTTGCAGTAGGTGAGGATATGCAGTCCTATAATTACTCAGTCTTACTCTGCGCTCTTTTGGCAATTAGTACTGAAACTGAATCATGTGAGGTGTATGTGAAAGAAGGCCAGCCATGTAGCCATTACATATTTGAAGGTCCTGCTGGATTAGGCAAGATAACTATGGTTTGGGCTGTATCAAGTTGTCATTTACTGTTTCGTGCTTGTTGAAAGTTTGTATGTACGTTATAATTGCTCTGTGCCTGAATCTCGTAGGCCTTTGGATATTTCAGCGGAATTTGAGCTTCTTTATAGCTTAAGTTACACGTTCATAAGGAGTACTCTCTACTTCAATATACCGGGCTATGACTCCATTCCAGCCAAAATTCCTGATCTAAAAGCTAAAGAGGTTTGATGAATGCTCAGTATATCACAAATTGTACTTTGTGTTTGCTCAGTTAGTTTTCCATTGCTTCAATTTTTCATTCAGTGACACATACCTATACTTGGTATGTGTGGGATCTAATTATTCAATGTAATGCAGGTGAAAGCTGGCTCAGTTTACGACAACATTTTGATTTGTGATGATTTGGTGAATGATAGCGGTATGATCTTTACAGGTGAATTATGGTTCTCTGTAAGTTGTTAACAATGTGCTTTTAAATTGCGTGTTTCAAGTTTTAATGGTCCACTGTTGAGTAGCCAATTATGATGTTTCAAAGTTGTATTAGCTGGTTAATGAGTTGCTATATTGCTGGTTCATGCCTTTTACACTGAAGTCTGGTTGTGCTTAAGACTTAAAAAATTCTACAACTGTATTGGATTAACTGATTCATGTTATTGCCCTTCATTCACTTTTACACATAGGTAGCTTCTTTGTTAACTGTGTTTAAGAAATTAGAAATTTTAATGTCATTGGTAACAAGTAGTATCTGGTGGCAATTCTCCCTATGAACTTTCTGTTGGATGTAGTGTCGTTGAATGCTTGTTATGTATTTTGCAGGAAAGCTGGAGAAGACCCAAGGGTATTGATTCTCGCGTGAGGCGACAGTTCAAGGGTAGAATCAACCAACATCACATACCAATGCCAGAATCATACCGATCCACATGTCTCCAAGTCCATTACAGCAAGACCAGTGTAGCATATGTACATGGATTGATTGCATGTTATGGGCTGGAGGCATATGGGTCTGTATGGATCCTTCATAGTATGTGGATTGGTTGTGGCGATGGATTTCTGTTATTAACTTATGGTCTCAAACGTGGTGATATTGTTGGCGTCAAAGGAGTTCCAGGTACTAGGATTTCTGTTATTCACTTAAGGTCTCAAACATAGTTGAATGGATACTTAAGTAATTCTGTAACTTATGACTTAGCTTTAAAACATTGTATGGATACATAGTTCTGTAACTTATGACTTAGATTTGAAACATATTTGTGTAACTTAGGACTTAGCTCTGATATATGGTGTTTTGGATGGATACTTTGTTTATAATGTTAACTTCTGTAAGAATGAATGAATGGATAGTGTTGACCTGAAAACAATTGCAGGGGAACCGGATTTTTGAGTGGATTCCCCTGGAAAACTGCAGGTTAAACAGAGTTTGTGAGTGGAAAAACATCCGGGTCATGCCGGATTTTGACCGGATTCTGGCTGAAATTCTCAGTCAAAGAATAGTGTTGACCAGGGCAAGACCATTTTTGACTGGGCAAGACCTATTTTGACCAAGTCAGGTCAAGGTCAAGTCAACTTTTTTTTTTGTCCTGTGACCAAGAATAGCAACACAGCCTCCCTGTTGCGGATTTTTATTTTGAAACAGCTTGACTGTGTTGCGAAACGAGTTGACCCCTGTTTCAACCCAAAATTTGCAATAGGGAGTGAGCTTTTGCAGAATTTTGCATTGCCCTTGTTTGCAACAGCGGTTGACTGTTGCAACCCCGATTTGAAACAGGTTGACTCTGTTTCTATACGCTAAATTTGGTGTAGTGTGTAATTTCCTGTTTCGTCTAGATTTTTGAAAGAAATTCCAGTCAAAACTATACACACTCTAACAAATTGGTCTCAGAGAAATTTTCGTCTGGAATTGACCTAGATAATCAAACCGAGACAAAAATCGTCTGGATTTTTCACAGTTTACACTATTTTCGGCTAGGTTGGTAGTGACACGATTTAACAAACCCAACTTTTCGTCTGGAATTGACCTAGATAATCAAACCGAAACAAAAATCGTCTGGATTTTTCACAGTTTACACTATTGTCGGCTAGGTTGGTTGTGACACAATTTAACAAACCCAACTTTTCGTCTGGAATTCACCTAGATAATCAAACCGAAACTAAAAATCGTCTGGATTTTTCACAGTTTACCCTATTTTCGGCTAGGTTGGTTGTGACATAATTTAAAAAACTCAATTTTTCGTCTGGAACAATGCATGCAATATAGAACTAATCCAGACGAAAATTCTGGAAACTTAATATTTCGGTTAGATTTCTAGGGTTTAATCCAGACGAAAATCTCATTGAACCCTATTTCTTAATCAATCAATCAAACAATCCACGCATAAAACTTGAGTCATAGTCAAAATTAAATAATAAAACTGATTTTCAGGGAGGGACTCACTTTGAAATAGGGTGGCGGCGGCGGCGGTGGCGACGGAGGAGGTGGTGGTGGCGGCCCCATGTGCCGGCAGTAATGGTGGTGAAACATGGGGAGAAGTGGAAGGAGGAGATTTAGATTTTGTTTTTGGTTACAAAACTAGGCTTTTATTTTATAGGGTAATTTAGACTTTTCATTATTTTTTGACACCCCTTATAACATCCCCTAGGATAGTAATATTGTTTTCCGGCTTCCCTACTAAATCAGCCGGCCCCTAAAACATCTATTAATCTTTAGCCTTTCCTCTCTGGAGTCAACCAAAGTTCTCAATA
The DNA here is from genome assembly GCA_023529015.1 of Papaver nudicaule. Taxonomy (NCBI): domain Eukaryota; kingdom Viridiplantae; phylum Streptophyta; class Magnoliopsida; order Ranunculales; family Papaveraceae; genus Papaver; species Papaver nudicaule. Next base: position 16,062 of record JAJJMA010300131.1, read on the forward strand.
GTTAGTCTAAATACCAATTCCTTTATAAGTAACTAGGTAAACCTACAATAGTTGGTTCCACGGTCTAGTACAGTGGTAAACCCACCTCTTTAGTCCACATTGCAGCCGAGAGATAGGGAGATCAATGTTTAGTACTAGCGAGGGTTGGATTCCCTTTTTCGCAAATTTCCTTTATGGATAGAGCTGGGGTAAGATCTTGTTGATTTGGTTGGCTACTGGATCAACAATGGGCCTGATCCAGGGAGTTGTGCCTAGTTGTGCTGTATTTAAGAAAAATAAAAATCTGAAAAAAAAAACAACTGATAACTAGGTACCAGTTGAGTCTTAGCAAACCAAACCATATCTAGATAAAGCCATGATTTCGTACATCGTTAGGTACTAAAGTTGAGTCTTGCAGGTTGTTTGTCTTATTCTAGTTCAATTGAATTGTCAAGATTTGATTTATATTATGGGTTTTGTTAACTTGTGCACCCATGCACAAGTTAACATCCAATGATTGAGCATTTTTTCATGGATTCAAGTAAACAGTGATAATTAAACAAGAGAGATAATGGACACTTAGAAGAGTGATAATGTAAACAAATAATATATGTGACTAAGAGTGCTAATGTAAATATCATCTCTCAAATACCTCAAATACCTAACCAAGTTAAACAGTATGTGCTCAACGAATTTTGCACCTGCCTCAAATACCTCACCAAGTTACAAGATTGATCAGCCGAATCAGACATAAAGTCAGGCATCAAGAAAATGAAAAGACAAATAATCTAACATTTGATTCGTGCCTAGTCAGATTTAGGTCACGAATTAGATCCAAACAAACAAAATATTAGTAAAATTCAACTACTAAATGTTTGCGGTGAATTATAAAGTCATGAGTGTGTATAATTAGACTTCCATAGTTTAACCTGAGGGCCAAAATGATTCCAACGTAGAATTTATTAGTCAGATATTAAGTCATGATTGTGCGTATAATTAGACTTTTATAGTTTAGCCCGAGGGCCAAAATGACTACAACTTAGAATTTGTTAGTCGCATATTAAAATATATGTATTGATTAGATACAATGGCATGCATTTTACGTATTAACATTTGTTCGGTGAGACGGTCAATCACGAGGCAAAGCCAACAAATGTTTAAAGAGAGGAGTAAATGATGCAACAATATCCTTGCTTAAGGGTTTGATGTAAAAACCAACTCATTGAGGAATGGTTTTCTTGTCGCTTTAGCATTCTTTTTATATGTACACGAGGTTACAACATCAAGTTTGTTCTTTTGACTGGAAAAAGTTCTACGTCGGCCCTCATTCTCTTAGGCATATTGTGCATCACTCCAACTGAACTGGTGATCTACGCCGCCCCTCATTCCGAATACGAGTAAGTAACATACTCGAAGTATGTTTTTCATATTATCAGCACTACATGTCATCATAACAGTATTGTATTTCAATTCAACAACTACCTTCTAATTCATAACTTTCCTAAATCGGTAATCTTATACCTTTGTTACTTTATTTTATTTTATTTTCACATGGTGTAACAAAGTATACAATAATTATATTACTCGAGATTTGATTTCTAGAAATTTTTATGGGTTTGTCGCGTAAAAAAAAAGGGAAACATATTTTGGGTGTGTTACCTTATAACATTTTTTTTCTAGCGCAAGAGTTACTAATCAAGTCAGATATTTATCTAGAGTTCATTTAATAGTAACCCATGCATTTGTGACTACTTCGTTGAAATCGCCCATCTGATCTCCAGATTAAAGTGCTCAGGCATCTTTCTGACATTTTTGTTAGAACTGTCACTCATCCATAAAAGTCTTTTAGGTATTCAGTTTGGCTACCTCAATAGTATCGCCCTATGACTTATAAAAGTCTACGATTTACATGCATGGCATTAGTTCATCCAAAAAAAACATCTATATCAAAGCACTTATACGCTCAACTAGTTAATGGAATTTGAAGTAAAACCATT
>JAJJMA010300133.1:0-49029 GCA_023529015.1 Papaver nudicaule
TATTTTAGCACAAACAAGGGACGTGAGCAAGGAGGGATGGGATGGCCGTGGGCCACCCATCATAGGCGTGAGTTAGGCTAAGGAGCAAAGGGATGGCGAGCTAAACAAGGTACATGCATGAGCATAGGCACATGCACGGGCGCATGCATAGGTATTTTACGCGTAAGCCAGGGATATCAACCAAGCTACTAGGCTATGGTCAAGAAAGATATAAATACGGCTAATGACAACCAAATATCTTATCCCTATTGTAAAATAAATTCATACCTTGTCTCAATCTATTCCAGGATGCCAGAAATTGATGCAAAATTACTCTTGCGACCTCCTCGCCAAAAACCACCATCAACAACTACAAGTCTAACTCTAACCAACAATTTGCGTATATGTTAGTAAGGCTTATCTGATTCTGGAGGTAGCAAAAAATGCATGGTGATATTGGAAGAAACAAATCTGTGGCTTCAGCCCGTCCTTGGTCTTGGTCAAAACAACTTTTTATTTAGCCCAAATAATGACTACAGATGAGGGTGGGGATGAATCTAAAGTTGTTTCTATACAAATTGTCAGTCATACAACACCACCAAGGCGTCATATGTGCACCAGACTTCAAATGGGTATGCACTAAGCCTAAGTATCTACCAGACTTTGTGACTCACTACACCATTACTCATCCCATTCAGCAAGCTTTTGCCTCAATTGTCTCTGCTCCAACAGAACAAAAAACGTATAGAAGTGCTTCTCTCGATTCTCAGTGGGTTGATGCCATGAGAGCTGAGTATGATGCTCTCATGTAAAACAATACATGGACTTTAGTTCCTCGCACTGACTCTATGAACGTATTGGGAAGTAAATGGATCTACAAGATCAAATTACGTGCAGATAGAAATATAGAGAGTTACAAGGCACGACTAGTTGCTCAGGGCTACTCTCAACTAGATGACATTTATCACAATGAGACTTTCAGTCCCTTTGTCAAGCCAATTACAATTAGAGTTGTTCTCACCATTGATATGGTAAGGAAACGGGTTATTCGTCAATTGGATGTCTCCAACGCTTTCTTACATGGAGACCTAGCTGAAACTATCTATATACAACAACCTAAGGGTTTTGAGATGCTTCTCTTGCTAACCATGTATGTAAGCTTAACAAATCTCTCTATGGCTTAAAGCAGGCACCTCGTGCATGGTTTGAAAAGTTCAGCTCATTTCTTCTTGATAGCGGGTTTCAAATGACAGAAACCGATCGTTCTTTGTTCACATACTTCTCTGGAGAAAATGTGATGTTCCTACTCTTGTATGTGGATGATATCATCCTTGTTGGGAGCTCATATTGGTTGGTAAATAACCTCATCAAGAGACTTGGTACCACATTTGCTATGAAGGATCTTGGCACCCTCCACTATTTCTTGGGAATTGAAGTTGAGATGTCTACTGATTCTATTCTCCCCACTCAGACTAAGTATGCTTTGGAGTTACTTACAAGAGCAGATATGCTAGACTCAAAGCCGTGTCTCAATGTTACTATTGCTCAGAGGCTGTCCAATCTTGATGGTGAAAATCTACCAGACTTCACTGAGTATCGCAGCATTGTTGGTGCATTACAATACTTGACATTGACACGGCCAGACATTGCCTTTGGTGTTAACTATGCATCTCAGTTCATGCATGCACCCACCTCATCACATCTGGTAAAGCGTATTTTGAGGTATGTCAAAGCCACTCTGGTTTCATGAATTACATTGAAAGCTGAAGACCTTACTTCATTATCTGGTTACTCTGATTCAGATTGGGCTGGTTGCCCTGATACTCGACGATCCACTACTTGTTTCTGTGTCTTTTTGGGTAACTCTCTCATATCCTGGAGCTCCAAGAAGCAACCCACAGTGGCAAAGTCATCCAAAGAAGCTGAATACAAATCCTTGTCAGTCCTTGCATCTGAAATTATGTGGGTGTCTACTCTGCTCGATGAACTGAATGTCCAATGTTCTTTGCCAATCACTCTCTACTGCGACAACGTTGGAGCTAGGGCCCTTGCCTCTAATCCAGTTTTCCATGCTCATTCGAAACACATAGAGATCGATCATCACTTCATCAGATAAGGCGTACAAGGGAGTTCTTCAACTTGATTACATTCCTTCTGAGCTAATGCCAGCCGACATCTTGACTAAAGGGTTGCCATATCCTACCTTTACTACTCTTCGTTCCAATCTGATGAACATAGCAGAAGATTCATCAGATTGAGAGGGAGTATTTGAAGCTGATAAGTCACATGTGACTTCATGGATGACGTTTTTTATAATCGTTAGTCGATTTCCTTGTCATTACTATTAATGGTTTCCTAGTCATTACTGTCAGGGCATATCCTTGGGATTATGCTTTTAGGTTTTGTGTTGGTTGTGCTCTAGAATGTTCGGACAGCTCTTTATAAGCTCTCCCTTGTAGTCGTCTATCATTCAACAATTGTAATCTCTATCATCATTATCAATAATATCAACTATCTTTCAACTACGTTATCAACACGACAAGCTCGTGGTGGTCAAGTTGTTATTACTCGACGACTAAATACGGGGAGTACATGTATTTGTTGTTCCTTTGATATTTTGTTAAATGACAAATTTAACAAAGCTCAAATTCGCAAGTCTTGATATCTCAATAAAAAAATTATTTCCTGAGCCGATATATCATAAAAAAATTAGCTTCAAGATGAAGCTCGGCATCAAGTACCCAAGAAATATCAACTCAGGAAATATAATTATTTCCTTCTCCATATCTCAAGATATCTTCAATTATGGGTCACCTTAGCTTCAAGATGAAGCTCGGCATCATGTACCCAAGAAATATAATTATTTCCTGAGATATCAAGACCTGTAAATTCGAGCTTCGTTAGATTCGCCATTTAACAAAAATATCAAAGGAACAACAAATACATATACTCCCTATATTTAGTCGTCGAGTAATAGCAGCTTGACCACCACGAGCTTGTCGTCCTGATAATGTAATATGATAAGCTAACTTATACTTTAACTGACTAATAAGCTAAGATAATATTGATATGGTTTAGGTAGAGATTTAATAAGTGTTTACACTAACAATACTAGTATATAATAAGAGGTGAGTGAACAGTAAAGAAAAGAGCATTTCATTTCTCTGTTTATTGTTGATTCAATACGAGTACATGAACGACCTATTTATAGGCTTGGTTGCATGAAAGGTTAAATATCTTGGTGACACATGTTCACTAATTTGTCATCACCAAGTTTATCATGGATACGTCTTTATCTACAAGATAAATTTTGCCTTTGATTAATTAATCTTAGCCTTAACCGAACTCACTCCCACCAGAACAAGCTAGAAAGTTCTCGATTAGTTAGACCGACCGAGCGAAGAGAGGGAGTACTTTATATATGGTGACTTTGTGTCAAATGTAAGACAACAAAATTGATCAATTTTGATAAAAAAGATTGAAAATTCATGAGGCCTTCTTAATGAACCATGGCACCCCTTTTTTACTAAAATACCCCATATTTTAAACTCCTACAAAGGTAAATAACGTATTTTACTAAAATACCCCTTTTTTTACTAAAATACCCCATATTTTAACCGAAGAGGAATGACAAAGAGGTAATATATTGTTTTAAAAGAATATGAAAATGACTAAGTAGTCTTTTATTTGTTGAGGTTAAAGTGTACATTAACTTTTAGCAATTTAACAACATTTCGCTCTCCTCTCTGGAATAGTGTTTTGTTTTTTATTTCCCCATGAAGAACATTGAAGAAACTCAAGAACAAATAAGATCAAGAATCACCTCTATCGCTAAGACTACCAAATCGACTAATAGAATCGATACTCTGTACTCTATAGAGTTTATCAAACAACACAACATTAACAATATTTCTAGCAAACAAATTGATACTTTGGTCAAAACATAGTAACTATTATATCAAAAAAAAAAATATATCTCATAAACCCTTAAAGTTTACTCATCAAAGAGCAAAAGCCAACCTCAACAACCATATGAATCCTATGCATGAATATCGATTAAAATGTAATCTGAAAAACAACAACAACAACAACATATATAACAACAACGACAATCAAAATGATGGAATCACAAGCAACAATCTCATTACAGGAAAAAGCAATCAAACAAAAACAGTAAACCAAATATCCCCTACCATATATAACAACCAAAAAATAACACCCAAAGTCATAAACATCACCACTATAAGAGTTTACCATAATTACACAAGAGAAAACCTTGAGAATACTACCCATAAACCAAGAAAAAAAATAAGAACATAAAGCCTAGCTGAAAGTAAAGAGTCTTTCGAGGAGTACTTCAAACAAAATATCAAAATATCAAATTTCAGAATTCACCTCATCGACTCTTGGGTAATCATCTCTTTTATGCATGTCTCAATACCCAAAGGATACCGGTACCTCAATCCTCTCAACATCAGGCATCAGATTGGCATAAAAATCATCCTCACCATAAGCCTTTATCTCCTCAGAACTACCTTCAAGATTACAATAATAGGAGAACCATGTGTTGTAGGGGGATGGAGGCATTGGAATATCCTGGATGATGATCTCCTCCTCTTCCTCATCAGATTCCAGATTTATGATTTCTGGTTCTGGTGCTTGTGGTTGTCCTGGTGCGAAAGCTGGAACAGGTACTTGTGGAATAGACTCTTGAGAAGTACTGCTCTCACCTTTGTCATACTGCTGTCCCCATCACCTCCCCTTGCATGTGCTTGAGATGTAGTCCCTGGATCATACATAGAAAGAAGAATGACATTCTGAATAGGACCCATGTCATACTCACAATCCTCATCCCACCATCGAGGCCTATTGGTCCTAGTAGAAGAAAACGGAACCCATTCTCCTTTTGAGATCCTTATTGAGTTGCTTGTTAACCTTGATAACATTCTTCTTTATGATTGCCCTGCATGTATTACTCATATAATCAGAAGGAAGATTGTGACTTTACATTTGGCTGACAAGAAGAAGGAAAATTTTACAGAGTATTTTTACTTGGAAGAGAAATGGAATAGGCAAAATTATGGGGTTGTTTTTACTTCTGTTTATATAATCCAAAACCTTTGGCTTTCCCACACCCTTACAGTTAATGCTTTCACCAGCCTCATAAGTAATCCCTCTTTTCAAAGTAACCACCCATATCAAATCCACAACCCCAAATCAAAAAGAAATAAACATATACTGGTCCATGATTTTACACAATCTTTTCATAAATAATGGGGACCAAGTGGAATTTGTAGATAACATTTTTAACATGGATTCCAGAATAAGTTATGATAGTAGAATAAATGAAAAGGATTTCTTTAATTTTTCAAAAAAGATTTGAGAAAAATCACTGTCTTTACATTTATTTTAGAAAAAAAAATTGGATTTTATGCGATACAATTTTAAATGCAAATTGACCTACGTTTGCAAAACAAAAACAAACAACACTTTGGGAAAAATAAACAACAATTTTAATCTGAGCAACAGAGAACATTATAATAAAAAAAAACAAGCCAAAAAAATCTTTTGTACTGACCTCATTAACAATGTTATTTTCTCTTTCTTGTGTAGCTTCTCCTCTTGGGCCCTCCACCACTGCTATCACATCAGAAATATTATTTTCACCCACACCCCTAACTACAAGTGCATTGAACCCTTTAACTATCAATCTTATTATACTTTGATAATCGATAGGTCAACCCCTACTAATTATCAATTAAGAAAATCTATGAAAATCAAAATCATCACCGCTACTCATAACCACAATAACAACAAGATTTACAAATCTCTGTGTACCTTGCATTAGCTCTATCACCTTACCTATGCTCTCTTATGGGTATGGGAGAGCCTTATGTTCTGTAATATCTTCTCCTGCATGGAAAAGACACCTCTCAATTTATGCTTTCTTTTTAGTACTGTCTGGTACACAAAAATAAACAAGGGTAACAAGCTTCTAGGTCTCTCTGTTAACAGGGTATATACAAAATAGTCCTACCTTTTAACAGATTCAACAAAATATCCTTTGTAACGGATTTTCCGTTAGTCCAACGTCAGTCAACCGTTATGTCAGTCGTGGCCCACCAGAAAGGTTATAAAAATGATTTCAAATTACCCCATTAACCTTCAGAATTAAATTTACTAAATTGTCCTCCGGTTAAGTTTAGATCTGGGGGGTTTCGAGTTCTCGAAGAGGATCTGACGGCTAGGCAAGAAGTTAGGTTATTAGACATTCCGCACGTGGGGGTTCAACGTTGAAATTTTGATCTCGAGGAAATTGTGTGGTATACTTAGATTAATAAAACTGAATCGAAACCCTAACTTTCATTTATTCTTCCCTTTCTTCTCAGCCGCAGCTGCGATTTTTTTCTCTCCCATTTCTAAAAGTGATGAAGATTTCTGTGTGTGAATCTGATACGATAGTGAAGATGATCGTGGAAAGTGACTTGTCTGTGCAAACACAAACACAAACCTTCAAATCTCTATTTTTTTCTCTGCGCAAATCTGTTTTTAGGGTTTTTCATTTTTAAGAAGAAGAAGAAGATGACTTCTCCAGTAAAGGGTGGTAGAGGATCTTCAAAATCAATATCAAGATCTTCAAAAGCTGGTCTTCAATTCCCTGTTGGTAGAATCGCTAGGTTACTTATATGCTGAACGTGTCGGTGTTGCTGCTCGTGTTTACATGTCTGCTGTTCTTGAATACCTAGCCGCCGAGGTGACAAATCTCTTCACCCCCACCATTTATTTATTTAATTTTTCGGAATTTTTTTTAGTTTTGTGTATAAAGTGTTTGATAGAATGATTGAGAGAAGACTTGTTTGTGTATTTGATTTTGGGTTGATTTCTGAAATGGGTTTTTGGTTTTTTGTTGATTCCTAAAATGGGTTTTTATTTTAATGAATTTTCTGATTTTTTGGTTTTGTTTGAGTTTCTAATGTTGTTGCATTTGATGTGTTTGATAAAATGACTGACATAAGTTCTGATTGTTTTTGTTACAGGTTTTGTAATTACTGAAGATGGGAAGCCTAACAATGTGTCAACTGCAATGTTTTTGCTTTCCCACAAAATTTGTTGGGTAAAAAATACATGCATGCTTCCTTTACAAACAGATATAGATTTACTGAAATGGATTTGGGGAGAGCACAGCATAGTGATTGCTGCTCTGTTGGTAGTTGTGATAGTACTGGCGATATTGCCATTTCTTTCTTTAACCTTTCCTAGTAAAGAACCTGATAGTTCTTTAAGTGATGCTGAATCCTGTTGTAGTTTTGTACACAGTCTTCATTCTGTTTGCTACTATCCTGAACATGAGTATTTATTGTTATTACATCTTCATGTTGTGTAGTTAAGGTGGTGGTTTGATGTATACTTGACAACGATTAAATAGAAAAATGGGAATGTAAAAGAAGGATTTAACCCCCCTTGTTGTTTCCTCTTTCTTCTATATGTTTTTCTTTTGTGAAAAGCTATGTTATTTTGAACTCGTATTCACATTTGCTCATGATTGTGTTTCGTGAATCTGTGTGATTGCTTGCTTGCTTGCTGATAAATCCTTTAGTTAGTCACATTCAGGGTTCAGGTTGTTGCGGTTGGGGGTGATTCAGGTGGTTGTGGGGGTTCAAGTGGTGGCAGTGGGAGTTCAGTTCAGGGTTCAGGGTCTCTGTTCTTTGATCAGGGTTTCAGTTCAGGGTTCAGGGTCTCTGTTCTTTGATCAGGGTCTTTGATCAGGGTTCAGGCTCTTTGATCAGGGTTGGGGTTAACTATCCTCGAGTTAGAATTGAAAGGGTAAGTTAGTATGTTTTGGGGTGTAAATATTGGTGATGCGGCACCGTTTTTTTCATTTGAAAATTTATGTTGTTAAAGATGACAGATGGGATATGGGGATAATTCTGTTAAAAGGTGGGATATATTTGTAATTATGCATTAGGAGAGGGACATATCAGCAAAAAACCCAATAAACAACTACCGTCAGTCTCAGAGTAGGACTCAAGATACTTATCTTAATAGCTACCTATTGAAATGTTATGCTGATTCCCAAAGAAAATACAATTCAAGTACCATTGTCATCAATCAATCCTTCACAAAATATCCAAAATTTCCATGAAAACCACACAAATAAACAAACACAACATTAGAAAATATATAAAGAACCCCAACCATACCATTCAATTCATACCAAGTTCTAAAAGAAAAGTTTACTATAAAATATTTATATCACCCAGTACTAGCAATCTTGAAACAACCATTACTATTATCACTAATCAAATGGAAACTAAGCTCATCCAACCCAAAAAAAAAAAAAAACATTGTTCATCTCAGCTCAGAAAACCTAATTCAACCCATAAAACAGAAATGGAAGCAGTGAAGTGTAGGTAAAAGTTGTACTCCTCGCCAACTATCTGCAAGAGAAGACTTCAATGTATCAAAAATTGGTGGAAACTTGATGAACCTGTGCATGTAGGCAATTATAGGAATGAAAAGAATTTTTTTCTGTCTCTTTTATTTTTTTGATTCAATGGATGTTCTTTATTTAACTGACGGAAGAATTATCCGTAATCATGTCCGACATTATGAAACTAGAAATCAAATCAGGTGGACTGTTTAACCACTCTGATGTAGCACTAAATTTCCTATTATAATTGGCCAGTTCATGTGCTGGCTTATTACAATCTCTATTGAGATATGAACATCTCCAATTAGAAAAATCTCTGAGCTTTTCTGCCGCATCAAGAAGTAAATCCTCATTATCCCAAGCTATATTGCTCGTGCTTCCGTTGAAAAATTCCTCTATTCAATTTAAGTTTGTTTCGAAATGCGCATCTCTTAGCCCCAACTCCCAGCACCATGCGACAGCCTCATAGATCGCTAAGCATTCTGCTTTCTCTGCGCTTGCCACTGCTCTGAGGAACCTTGCTGTACATCCGGTAAATTGACCTGCACAGTTACGTAATATTAGTCCTAAACCTGCAAGCTTAGTTTCCTTAGAGAAAAATGCATCACACATGACAGATACAAAAGGGTATGCTAGTGGTTTCCAGTGTAATTGTTTTATGCAGATATGTGGTGTTCTATTCTCGATGTCCCTGTCTGTCAGGTTTTCCATATACTGATGAAAATGGATTGCTTTGTCAGCATACATTTTCGGGTCTGCACGACTCTCTTGAAATACCACTGCACATCTTTCCTTCCATATCATCCATGAAGTGATGAGAAAGAGCCTTAATTTGTATCCTTCATGCCCACGTGTTTCTTCTCCAGCTAGCACTGTTTCCATTCCTGTAACATATATACCAGTCGATCTTTAGTTGAATTCAGGATGACACTTCCTCCTGGGATTAACCTCCATACAGCCACAGAAAAATCACATTTGAACAATAGATGTTTAGTAGATTCATCTGCATTCTTGCATATAGGGCAAATGGGATTAACATGATCCAACACAGCTGCTACCCTATTTCCTGTTGGCAGAATGTTCCTTAAGCATTTCCAGAGAAATAATTTGACTCTTGGCCAAGTTTGAATACCTCAGATCTCCTTTCACTTCACTTCAGTGCCTGAGATAAAAAATACTTTGTTGCATGTATTGAAAATTCTCTTCATGAAATTTGGTATATGCAGATTTTAGTGTGAAATTCTTGTGCTTGGTCAATTTCCAGATCAATCTATCTTTACCATAGTGTGGTATCCTCATTGCTTTGATGAGTTGAACCGTACTTGCATCAAACAGTTGAACTAGGAGGTCTGTCTTCCATTGTTTTGTCTGCTCATCTATCATCTGCTGCACCCACACATACCCTGTGAAATTATGAGCTAAAGGTTCAAGGGGGTTGTTAAGCCCTATAATCCATCTGTCCTTCCATATGTGTACCTTTTCTCCTGTCCCAATTTTCCAGCAGCTGTTTTTTTTAACAAATTGAATACTATCCTCTATTCATTTCCCATGAAGATTTCTTTTTTGGCTGAGAGTGCAGAAGATGAACATCAGGGAAGTATTTAGCCTTCAATTCTTGTCCCCATAATTTATCTGTATTTGAACAGATTCTCCAAGTAGGTCTGACTAGAAGTGCACTGTTTAAAGTCTTCATGTCTCTAAATCCCAGTCCACCATTCTGTTTAGGTAAACATAATTTTTTCCAAGAGGTTAGACAGATTCCTTTACCTTTCTCCTTACCCCACCAAAACTGTGTCTGAATTGAATTCAGCTTGATGATTATATGGTCAGACATCCTGAAACAGCTCATAGAGTGTACTGGCACTTAATTTAGTACATGCCTTATAAGAGTAGTTCTTGCAGCAGGGTTTAAGGTCTTTCTTTTCCATGTTGCAAGCTTTGAGTTCATGTTATCTACCAAGTTATAGAATGGTGTGTTTTAGCCCTGCCCAGAATCAATGGCATGCCTAAATACTGTTCATTAGATCTCATTCTTTGAACTCCCAACCTGTCAGCTAGTTCAAAGGTTTGTCTCTGCTGTATGTTGCTGCTAAAGAAGACACTTGATTTTGAAAAGGCAGGGGTACCGAAATACAACCAACTTTTCGTTTGGGCCCGTGATACTTATGGTCAGATCTACACGATCTCATAAATCAATATCCAGATCTGTTAACCTGAATTTGGATCACAAGGATCAGTCCAACGCAAGACAGGGTCTTGGAAAATCCAAGGGATGGATTGAGGACAACGATTAAGTTTATAATAACGTACTTCTTGTGTTTGCTTTAATTATATAATCAGAGAATATAATGCGGAAAGTAAAGCACACAAGACACCAGAGATTTTTTTTAACGAGGAAACTACAACCTGTAAAAAAACCTCGGGACTTCGTCCAGATTGAACACCGCACAGTACAAACTGTCTAAAAACACTAGCCTACTATAAGACTTCGGTCTGGGATGTAGCAGAGACCAATTCCACCCTCCAAGCGAACTGGCTACTGTCGCACTCCTTACGTCTCTATATCCCCCACAGATCGTCACGCACTTGATTCCCCTAGCTGACGTCCTTTACAGGCCTAGGAGTTGCTTTAACCGCTGTTAAAGGCTTGTGTCAACAATTCCGACTTTGCAACCTAAATTATCAACTGTATGTTTGAACTGTCCTCTATCATTTTGACATACACAAAGTGACTTCCTTAGGATTTCTCCAGGTCATACGGAAATCTACTTACAAGCGGGGGCTGACAAGTAAACCGAGTAAACTATGCCCAACTTATCTCTACCTCAGTTGTACACGAAGAATCACTTAAGAAACTTATACAACTGGAGATAACTAGGTCTTACAACACCGAGTGCAGCCATGCGTTGCTTCCTTTCAAAACCCTGTATGTAACGTATCAGTTCTTGAATGGCCTTATATCAGAAAAGATGGACCGTAGAATATACAAGAACGTGATCAGGTTACCAAGGTTACATGTTACTCCGATTTCAACCACTAAGGTCTCAATCTCCTACCTGTGCTTCCCAACTCTCAAGATAAGTCTTTATAGTCGTAGGTAAATCCCAAGAGGAACTGCTACCTAATAGAGGATGACTATACCACAACAAGCATTCACCGAAGTGAAAAGAGTTTTACGATCTCTTCCAAAAGGAATCTTCACGTATGCTTGATGCTTGTGGTTTTCGTCCTTAGACACCTCTATTTATAGCACTCAATAAGATAGGTTGCTTTGGAATAAAGCAACTAGTTACTTGTTTCACAAGTTTTGGAAACCCTAACTTGCAAACAAAGTAAACAGAGATTTATCTCAATTGGAAATCATTTATCATTTATCTGACAAGTGTTTTATTAGCTCATAAACACTTCAAGATTGATATCCAACAGACCAGAGATAATTTTTATCTTATTGACACATTCAGAACTGTTAGATGGACCACAGAAGATATTTTCGTGATAACCAAGTCCAACTAAGAGATAAAGGAGTCAGAGTTTAACCCGAGTGAAAATCCCAAAGAATATTCACTTGCGATGGTTTCAAACCGTCCATCTGAATCACAGCCAAAAGTATTGATTTTGAGATTCACGTAGGGTACGCGTACAAAATGATACTTTGGAACTCAGGAGTCTTTCTTAAGTCATTGTTCACGAATGGTTCGGGAACCGTCGACATTCAGATTAGGGTTTAACTTGGATCCAGTGGAAGTTATGGGCTTAACCAGTACTTAGATGTGTTAGGCGTCCTCAGATATAATCCACTGGACTCTTGCTCAAGAGTACTCCTTTAGATTCACCCATATCCAACAAGTGATTTGCAAGCAAACCACTGCAATGGACAAATGGTATCGAATCTATCTCATGCATTCTTGTAAACTTAGTATTCGCGGGAACAAATACCAACATAACACATGGTCATGTAGACAAGAACACGATCTCAATCGCTATTAATATCACTACTAAAGTAGCCGACTATTTCGAAAGATAGAGTAAGTAGAATTTCCATAAAAGTCATAACTCCTACTAACCTTTTGTCGATGAAGAATAATTGATGTCTTTTTGTCTTCACAGTCTTCGTCTTTAAGGTCTTTACTACTTAGTCCTTATCCCAATTCCGAAATCTAACTCTAGTAGGCTAAATCAAGAATTATGTTTTGACACCTAAAACTGACAACCAGCTTGACATACCAACGCTAGTGGGTTTGACCGGACAATGCTCTAACAGATTTGTCAAAATTTATTGTCTGCCCTGAAGCACCACTGAATTCTTGAGTAATCTTTAAAAGATTGTTGACATTCCTTATATCAGCTTTTGCAAACAACAAACAGTCATCCGTGAACGGTAAATGCAATACTGGTGTTGCTCTTCTTGCAATCTTGATCCCCTGAATTAACTTTATATTTTCAGCCTCTGCCAGCATTCTTGATAGTGCCTCAATAACTATAATGAACAAGTAAGGAGAGAGTGGGTCTCCTTGTCGAATACCCCTTGAAGGATGAAAGGGTTCACATGGAGATCCATTGAATACAACTGCAATTTGTTGCACCAAGTTACACCATTGAGCTGAGAATCCCATTTTTGACATAACATCTAACAGAAAACTCCATTCTAGTCTGTCAAACGCTTTTGACATGTCTAGCTTCAATGCGAACAACCCATGCTTGCATTTTTTTGTTTCTATACTTCATTGTATGTATAATTTCCTGAGCTAAGTGAATGTTATCACTTATTTGTCGGCAAGATACATAAGCTGCTTGCAGTGGTGATATTATCTTTTCCATTACCTTCTTCATATGCATAGACATCAGCTTTGATATTAACTTGTATGTAGTATTGCACAGTGCTATAGGACGAAATTCAGCTGGAGTTTGTGGGCTTTTGATTTTTGGTATTAGAGTATGATTGGTTTCATTAAGTTCTTTGAGGATGTAGCCAGTATTGAAGAATTTTATAACCATCTCACACATATTGTCTCCAACCAAATCCCAATGTGATTGAAAAAAACTGGAGGAAAACCATCCGACCCTGGAGCTTTCCATGGCTTCATACTCTTCAATATTGCTAGTATCTCTTCATTATCTGGAACTTTCATCAGGTCCTCATTTTCCTGACTTGTTATGTACTTAGGAATACATTGCAGCACTTCTTCACTTGTAGATGGATTAGTTGTACTGCTTATAGACAGTAAGTGAGAAGTTAACAGATTTTCCAGTTCAATTTTTTCTGAACACCACTCACTATTAGCATCTTTGAAGACTGAGATATTGTTTCTTCTTCTTCTTCTTCTTCTTCTTCTTCTTCTTCTTCTATTTGCACCTGTGTGAAAATGCTTGGTATTTCTATATGTTTCCTTGTAGTACTCATCTCTGGATTTTTGTCCCCAGAAATCATTGTGGATTTGCTGCCATTTCTCAATCTCCAATTGCACTTTTTTAGCTTCAGCTGTAATTGTGTCTGAACTGGGCTGTTGTTGTATGACCTCTAATTTCTCATGTAGTTGTTTGAGATTCAACTGAATATTACCAAACTTCTCCCTATTCCACCTAGCTAGATCATTTTTTGTGAACTTCAACTTAACAGCCACTTAATATGCCGATGAACCTTCAATGAACTTCTTCCATGAAGTAATGATTTGTTGTTTAAGTGTTGCTTCTCTCTCCCAGCACTGGAAATATTTCCAACCACGCCTGTAAGTTATTTTTGCACCCTCAATATCAAGGAGTATTGGTGTATGATCACTCCTTACTTGTGGAAGATGGAACAATGAGGCGTCAGAAAGTGTAATCTGCTTTCTCCATTCACCATTGCCCTATCCAGTCGTGCTTGCTTTCTTCCTGTGCCACTATTGTTTCTTGTCCATGTAAAATGCTTACCAATATAACCAAGATCTTCTATACCGGCATCCTGAATATCATACAGTACTGACTGAGGAGTATGATTAGCATTTGAAAATTTGCTTGAAGTAGTAGCTCCATAGTTGATTCTCTCAGAGGAAGCAAAAGTAACATTCAGATCCCCCAATAAAAACCATGGAAGATTCATTTCCTCTCTCATTTCTCAGATATAACTCCACTGCTCCTTTTTCTCGTTATAATACGTAGATCCATAGACACAAGAAAGACAAACTTCGGGCTTGGAGGGGTCTTCTTTGAATATGCAGTGAATCATGTTTAAAGAAGTTTGCATTATTTCAAAGATAAACCCATCCTTCCACATTAAGACTAAACCTCCTGCAAGACCTTTTGAGTATACATATTCATTGTTTGGGTAGTTATAAGGTCTAATCAGTTGTTTTATCTTATCAGTGGCTATCTTTGTCTCACTTAGGAATATAACATCTGGATTCTATAGGTAAAGAAGGTCCTTTAAGTGGTTTATAGTTTTCCTATCATTGAACCCTTGGCAATTCCAAGCTAATATTTTCATGGTTTCTACAAAAACGCACTCTCTAGTGTATCTAGTATGCCTTCCAATCCTAGTAGTTGATGTATACCCTATTTGAACAAAACAAGTAAACTATGTAGCTAGTAATGGGACCTTAGTAGTGCTGAATGCAATGATGTGATAAAGGTGAATCAGCCAAAATACATGCACATTATAATTACTAATAGCAATTTTAATTGCAGTATCAATGATTGTGTGTGGGATAAGGGTATTGGGAACATGCAAATAAATGGACCTAATTATGCATGAATTTAATGATTAGACTTGTAATTCAGTGCAATGATTGTAAGGATGAAATTTAAAACTGTGCAGCAGACCAATGTAGTTTTGAGAAATTAAAATTTTGTAATTTTTGTTCAAAAATAAAAGTTTTGTTACCTGTTCTCCCCTTGCACTGCTTTTAGCTCCAATCCCTCCAAAAACTTGGTTCATATCTGTGGATGTGTTCATTGGCTTGAGTTCTTGAGGTCTACCAGAATTGTGTGCATTCTCATTAGATGGTTTGTTGGTGGTTCTAGAACGTTTACATAGTCTAGCAGGACTGACATTCTCTTCCATTGTGGCATCTTCTTCTTCATTGTGACCAAAGTCAGCTAGTTTTACTCCATTCTTAGGAGGTACAAACGGGTATACTTCACTGCTGGTTTCTTTGGCTTATGCATTGGTGTGATATGAATTTGTTTGGGTTTAGCAACTTGCATGTTACCAAATTGTCTGGGTTCTTTATGTATTTCCTCCGTTAGTTCAAAATTCTTCTTACACTGAGCAGTACTATGTGGTATGACGACATAGCATGTTCTGCAAATCCTATGCGGTTGCTTTTCATAGAAGTATCTATACAATTTCGTAGATTTTGCTGTTGTTTTTGCCATAGCTCCTCTTATAAATGGATGTGACAGATTAATCTTGACACAAAATTTGAAACAATCACCCGCCTCAGGAAAACCATTAGGCGGATCGATAGCAATGACTTCTCCCATTAGTGCGCCCATTTTTGTCACAGCTTTACGGTTGAAATGCTCTGGTAGTAGATATCTTAGCCAAATCCAGAACTCATGATGCTCCCAATCAAGCTCATTGTACATGACAGTTGGATCATATAAGTGTAAAATCACCAAGTTTCCATCAATGAACCACCGTCTCTCCGGAAAGATCCAATTCTTCAACACACTTCTTTTTAGTGATATTCCATTATTCCTGGTTGGAAAAAATCTACCAGATATGGAAAGAGTATAGAAGATCATAACAAGAGTATATCTGTATTGAATGTGTTTCCTTTTTTTCCTCCAGCTTTTTGAATTTTGAAAGTTACGCCAAAGGGGGGAAGAATTTTGACTGGATCGGTTATCAAACTCAGTATTTGAGAAACAATGGATGCAGTTTTTTTGCACAATTCTGATAGACCTGGGTAGCAAACGCTGGAACTTCATTACTGAAACTAGTATAATGCCAATGAACGCAAACGCGTATTCCACTGATTGATATGAGGCAAACGCCATTTGAAGGATTGGATCTAACTGCAAACGCAAAGGAAGACAAATAAAATTAGTGAGCCATGATATATGAAAATAAATGAAAAAACAAAACAACTGATTGATTTTCAAAGAAGTGAATAAGAGAGAACTAGTTTCTAGGTTATATTAAAGGACGACTGATTGATTTTCACGATGAAAGGAATGCATCTGGATGCTAGAATGCCATGAATCTAAGATAGAATGCTACTGAGTTGCAGATGAAAATTTTCGCCCGATTCAGAGCTCCGGTTTTTTCTCCAACTTATCCCACTGCTCTGAATTTTTTTTGTCTCCGTATTACCTATATGATAGATTTCCAATTGCTACTTGGGTGGTGCTTGGGTGGTCTGCAATGATCTTTTTGTAATGAAAGAAGTCCTTGAAGAAGATTTCCAACCATTCAACCAGGTTGACTGGAAAATCATAACAATATGGCTTCATATCAAGAAAGTTCCAATCAAATATATTAACACTGCAACCTGAAAAGATTTACCCTTCCAGCAGGAATTTACATAACCCACAACAGACCATATAGAAGAGATATTAATGAAAAAAATGTGGAATGTCTTATTGGAGTAAGGACTGACACATACCTTGAGTTTGGTACATGGGTTTATATCAATGGAGTGAGAAACACCCGACTTGAATTCTCCCTTTCCATAACACCGTGCAAAATCTGTCATGTTTGTCGTATTCTTGAACACCCTATCAAACCATGTGTCCCACCTAACACCAACCTCAAGGTATTATTCCAACTCCTAGAGATGAAAACAACAATGAAATAACTGCAATCATTGCATCTATGGAGGAAAATCAACAGGAAAATGGAAAAAATAAGAAATGGACATAAGTGATGAAAGTTTAGCTACTTTGAACTTCTATCTAAGTCAAGCAACCAGATCCATCAACAGTGGCACTAGCAACAACAACAAAAACAACAACAAAGGAAAAGCTAAGGAGATATGTGCGGAGACTAAAACACCCTCGGGACACGTGTCAAGATCAGAAGGACTAGGCCCTGCCAAGAGATGTCGCAACCACACTTCGGGATTAGCCTGCAGAGCTACCTCGAGGATAGAAGACTCGCCTAGATCATCGAAGGATAAAAGCACGAAGTCATCTTCGAAGGACTCGCCGAAGGAACCGCCTTACTCGACAAGATCTGACACCACCACGATTGAGTAGTTTGTCTTATTAGTTGTAAACCACTACAGACTCGGCCTATATAAGGAGAGCTCGAGAAACATTGTAAGGGTTGGATTTTTGGTGAAACCAAAGTTGTGAAGGGTGAGATTAGGTTAGCTTTCTCCTCTAACTTCTAAGGATCATATCCATGTTTTAGTTACCACAAGATTTAATGAGTAATCGTGTTCCTATCTAGCATATTCTCTTATGTGTTATCTTTGATGTTGTTCTTATTCTCTTCGCACTCTCATATGATCAAATACTGTCTGTAATGCCTTTGTATGAGTATAGATCTAATGGTTGTCGGGTATGAAGTGCTTATGCAGATTTCATACTCACACAGTTTGGCTAGAAACAGGGACTGATTAAAACAACTTAGGGTTTGCCTGTGATTTATGATTTTCAATTTTTTTGAGGAAATTTTTTCTAAGGTTTTCAAACTCTTCTTTAAAATCGCATTTCCATAACATTTTTATCATTTTTCTGAGCTCCACCACCTTGGGTGTCTAAAGATCTTCAACGCTTTAGAACGTTCAAAGATTTTTGAGCAAATCATCAGTTTGATGAGATCGATGCTTCTACAGGGAATCCCAAGCCTTGGAAAGCAGAGTTCAAATCATGCACACCATACGTTTCCTGGTGAAACATGGTTAAAGATAGTACAAAGTACGGTTTCACCAAAAAGGGAAATAATTCTAACAACCCTACAAAAATAATATGAACAGAAGAATTATACATGTCAGACCACTAGGGCACAATAACAACTGTGGACCTCACTTGTCGGTTGCCTTTCTTTTTAGGATCGCTTACACCAGGAAGAGACGTCAAAACAACCCATCAAAATGAAGCGGCAGGATGAAATGTCGGTACGAAATGCCCATTGCAACTCGATGATTCATTCAAGGGAGAGCACCAGCTCAAGAAATAACATCACTGGAAGGATCCACAAGAGGGACAAAGATGGAAAGGAGATAATGATTGTCGCAGAGGCAAGAACATTCGAGCCATACCAGTTGGAACCAATATTTTACTCAGCAGATGACCTTCCCAAGGACGGCCCAAGCAACACTCCCCTAGTCATAACTATAAACATAAATGGAGTATTGTTGCCAAATATACTGATTGATCCAGGAAGTTCTGTAGACGTCCTTTTCGGTGTGGCATACAGGAAATTCTTCCAAAGTACCTCGTTGATACCCTCGGATTATACCATCTACGGATTCAATGGAAGAGCTTCGAATCCAAAGGGTGATGTCTCATTGCCAATTTACGTAAAAACGATGAAGCTGCAAACCACATTCTGTGTCCTGGACATAGAGTCGCCATACAACGAAATCTTGGGACGACCATGGCTGCACGGGATCTTGGGGGTACCCTCTACACTATATCAGAAACTCAGATTCCCAACTCCTACCGGCATAAGTGAGATCAAAGGCGAAATCATGGAGTCGAAGGCATGTCACGAAAAGGATATCGAGCAAAGAAGGTACGCAAGGCGAAATCGAAGAGAACGGTACAAACCACAAAAGGCAGAAATGATCGATAAAGAAATTAATCAGGTAATCAGGGGATACAAAGGAGCAATCACGAAGGAAGCCCTGAAGGATCCCACTGTAATGAACGAGGAAACACCAAACTTCACCCCGACAGAACCCAACGAGGACGTAAACATCGGAACTAACGAGGAACCAAAAATCGTTAAAATCAGAACATTAATGAAACAAGAACAGCGCGAGGAATTGGAAAAATTGCTGCAGGAATATGAAGATGTCTTCGTTTGGAGAATGAGCGAGATGCCGGGAATCGAACCAAGCTTAGCATGTCACCACCTAGATATAAACCCTTCGGTGCGGCCATTCAAGCAAACCTAGAAAGCTAGCAAATATATATCAGACGGCGGTGGAATCAGAGCTTAACAAGATGATTGCGACAGGAATCATCAAGAAAATACAATATGCGGACTGGATTTCGAATATGGTCATCGTGCCAAAGAAAAACAAGGGAGTGCGGATTTGCATCAATTTTAGCAATCTAAACAAGGCATGCCCGAAGGATCCACACCCACTTCCCAGCATAGACCAAATGGTGGACGCAACAGCAGGACATGAACTTTTAAGTTTCAAGGACGGCTATTCTGGCTATAACCAGATTCCTTTAGCAGAAGAAGATCAAAAGCACACAACATTTCTAACATTTAACAGGTTATACTGTTATACAAGAATTCCGTTTGGATTAAAGAACGATGGTGCCACTTATAAAAAAGCTATGGAGAACATCTTCCGCCCCTGGTTGAAGAAGACTGTTGATGCATACGTAGACGACATGTTGGTGAAAAGAAAGAAAAGCGACTCACATCGAAGACCTGAGGGAAATACTGGAAAAGATGCGCCAAATCAATATGAAAATCAACCCTGCAAAGTGTATCTTCGGAGTTACTTCGGGAAAGTTTTTGGGATACGTGGTCATGAAGACGGGTATCGAAGCAGATACATTGAAGGTACATGCGATCCGAGAGATGCCGTCGCCCACAACTGTAAAGGCAGTACAAGCCTTAAATGGAAGGCTGGCATCCCTTAGCAGATTCATCGCTCGATCCTCGGACAGATGTAAAAATTTCTTCAACATTTTGAAAAAGGGAGAAAAGTCGTATGGACAGATGAGAGGGAGGCTGCATTCCAGGGAATCGAAAATTATTTGGCAAGCCTACCATCCCTACAACGACCAGAAAGGGATGAAGATTTGAGACTCTACATTGCAGCCAACTCTGACGCCATCAGTGCAATCCCCGTAACAACTAGAGAAAAAGAAAAGCCGGTGTACTACATTAGCAGAATACTATTTCAGGCCGAGAAAAACTACACCAAGCTAGAGCAACTCATACTTGTGTTGGTTGTAGCAACTCAAAAGCTTCGAACGTACTTCCAGGCACACAAAATCATTGTGCTATCCAAAACACCAATCGAATCCGTTCTAAAAAATATGCAGGCAGCATGGAGAATTGCAAAGTGGAACGCACAAATAGGACAATATGATGTGGTCTATGAAATACGAACAACATTAAAATCACAAATCATCGCCGACTTATTAACAAAATTCCCAATCGAAGAAGATTACGAAGAAGAGCCAATACTAGGGATTGAAGACGAAGACGAACTGTCTGATCTACTGGAGCAAAGCCATCCTCGAAGGTGGGAAGTCTTCATCGACGGATCAGTAAATGGAGATGGTCGAGGAGTCGGAATAGTTTTCACTTCACCAGAAGGAAAGCGTACAGTATATGCTCTCCGATTGGAGTCGAAGCAACAAATAACGAAACCGAGTATGAGGCAATGACACATACTCTAAAGAACATGATAGAAATGAAGATCCAAGAGGCACGCATAACCACAGATTCACAACTCGTAGTGCGACAGCTCGACGGCAGCTACCAATCGAATGATTACCTATCAAAATACAAAAAACTAGCAAGACGGCTAATGACGAAGATTCCCCATCTCAAAATTCGACACATCTGTAGGAAAGACAACAGGCATGCAGATGCCCTGGCGTTTATCGCCTCAAAAATGACAGACCAAGATATCATTTCCATCGAAATTGGCAGAATAAAGAAATCATCGATAGAAGACTTCGGAGAATAAATTGTTATGGCCATCCAGGACGAAGATGATGACTGGAGGGCACCCATAAGGAAATACCTGGAGAACAAGGAATTACCAAGTAGTCCACTTGAAACACATAAAATAATGAGTAGATCAACATTATCGACTTATAGACGGAGTCCTATACAGACAATCATTCTTGGTACCGCTGCTAAGATGTGTTCATCGATTAGACGGTGTGGCATTGATGAGGGAAATACACAGTGGCGAAGCGGGAACTCACAGTGGTGCAAGGTCCCTCGCTCAAAGAACCAAGGCCCAAGGGTACTACTGGCCATACATGCATGCCGACGCAAAAGACATATCCCGAACATGGGGTGTAGATATTGTCGGACCATTCATTCCAGGAACAGGGAAAAGAAGGTACATTATCGTAGCAACTGATTACTTCTCCAAATCGATATAGGCTAAAGCTCTAAGAAGCCACTCATGCCGAGAGGTGTTCACTTTCTTCTGGAAAAATATGTTATGTAGATTCGGGGTCCCTGCCGAGATAGTCTCGGATAATGCTCAGGAGTTCCTAAGTGCAGACGTCAGAGAATTGTTAACCAGTATAACGTAAGACTAGAAACTTCGACACCAATATATCCCCAGAGCAACGGCCAGGCCGAGGAAACCAATAAAAAATAGGGGATAACCTGAAAAAACGAGTATTACATCACAAAAAACAGTGGTGCGAGCACCTGCACAATGTGCTATGGGCATTCCGAACCTCTCGAAGGCGTGCAACATGAATGACTCCATTTCACTTAACATATGGGACCGAGGCAGTACTACCTACAGAAATAATGATACCAACGGATAAATACAAATCATGGGAACAAAATCTCACCGCAGACTTAATCTATGCAAAGCTGGACGACCTCGAAGAAGATAGAGGAGAAGCTCGACAACACATCATCAACTACCAACAAGAGCTAGCGCGAGGATACAACAAAAGAGTTATCGAAAGAGAATTCCAGCCTGGTGAGCTGGTATTGCGCGAAATCCCGCCATACCAAAAGGGAAATGCAGGAAAACTATAGCCAATTTGGGAAGGACCATTCAAAATAAAACAAGTAGCAGGGAAAGGTGCATACAAATTAATCGACGAGAAAGATGGGACGGGACTCAGCAATGCTTGGAATGCGAAATACATAAGGAAATACTACACATAAAATATTTCTGTATTCTTAAAATAAAAGGAAGTTATTGCAAAACCGTGTATAACTGAACCTCGAATCAAACTCCAAATTCTACTAAGGCAGGCAAAAGCTTTGCTCAAAATAGGCAGACCTCCAAAGGCTTTCACGCCATAAAAACCGAACTGGCCAATAACGTCATCTCCCCTAGTGCCTCGACGCAATAAAACTAAACATGCCATGACGCCAAGGCCCAGATGCCACAAATAAAAAGACCTCGAATAGCAGGCACAGAGCTGATGATCATATAAGCCGAAAGGGCCCTACGAGCTATATGACACAGTCCTCTACCCACAAGACACCCCGTTAGCGGTGGGTACTTTGCATCTAAGCTACTTAAGCTAACGAAGCATTTGAACCCACTACCACACGACCATGAGGACCTCTTTTTCTGAGGCGTCAAGGGGACGATAAATGGGATTAACATTCGCCTCTACAGGTGGATGGAACCTCGAGGCAGTTAATTAGGTTACATTCATGGGAATGACAAGCGAGTTACCAGCCAAGGGACCTCCTCAAAAAATAAACACTTAGCCTCGAGGAGGGGCTAACGAGAAACAAAGGGGTCGAACTCTAGGCCGCGATAGGAGAATAGTACCATGTCTAAGCTCCAGCCTTGACCGGCACTCCCCCATTGTGTTACTTTTTTTATCAAGAAGCAATCATAGCAACTACCGACCATAAGCTCCTCACTAAACTTGGGACACAGGGATCATCATAATACCACTATATTCTCTTAGAGGATACTTGGTACCCTCGATATCCACCCATTAGACCGAGGCAAAACGGGTACCTATGACCTTGATAGCCTATGTTTGCTTTAAAACAGGCAAGTAACTAAAAGCCTTTGGGAAGGGTGATCCATACTAGCTTGGTTTACTATCTCTTACATTGAAGTAAGCCCTGGAGTTGCACCTCGAGTAACCATAAGAGCCTAGAGAAATACAAAGACGACTTCGTGTTTCGAATCATGAGTCAATCAGTAATAAAATAATTCACGGTAAGGAAATTTGCAAAAGTAGCTTCATTCCACAGAGAAACGAGAAACAAAAAGGTGCATAATCCAAAGGAAAAACAAACATCCAGCTTCGCAAGTCGCATAGAAATACAGAGGCAGCAAAGAAAGGAAAACCACAACAAGATAGCAGAAGGGATGAATCATCTTCTACTTTGTATCTTCAAGAACCTCCTTAACGATGGCATCATCAACTTTGGGAGCATCCTCGGGACCATTCTTTGCAACGGGGTTAGATTCACTACCACCTTTCGCATTCTCAACCTCGGGAACGCTGTCTATAATAGTTTTCACGGCTCGGTCATCACCCTCGCATCTCCACCAAACTCGTGGCCAGAAGTTTCGACAGAATCCTTCAAGGACTCCTTGGCCGACCCTTCAGTGCCAATATTTTCACCTTGGCCCCCCTTTTTCCTCTCCATTTGACCATCACCTCCTTCGCCTTGCTCCTCGCCCTTTGGTTGCGTGATAACAAAATCTCCCACCAAATTTCCCTCCCCTCTTTTATCTTCAACATCACCATCAGTGTCAACATCTTCGCCACTCATTTCGTCATCCTCTTAAGCCTCTTCATCCCCAACTTTCCCTTCCTCTAGCAACTGCGCCACTATGTCCTTGACATCTTGTGAAGAACTAGTTCCTTATCAGAATCTAGTGAAGCACCAGGATCATTCACACCCAAGCGATAAAAAGGAGGTCGCATTCCAAATTCCCTAAACAAGTATCGGCCATGTTGACGACTGAACAAAGTTGTACGATCAGCCTCTCCTTCGATGTGCTTATTCAGTTTCAACACCTCCTCATTCAGCTGCTTAATTTGGCTATCCTTCTCCTCGCGAACATTTCGCAGAAGCCCCAGCTCATGATCTTTACTCTTCAACTGAGCACCCAGTCCTAAAGCAAGCTCGCTCTGGGTCTTAAGTTTTTCAGATAAGGAGTCTTGTTCCTTGGTAACTTCTCCAAGATGTTTTCCCAAGTCATTTGCATTACCTAAATAGTGAGGGAAAACAAAGACAATCAATAATGGTATCTCAATAGAAAGACACCGAAGCAAATTCGATAGCCAAACAACTCTCACCTTTAATCTTTTCGAGATCCCCTGCAAGGCTGCTTTTCTCCTGCTGAAGGCGAAGAATTTCTTGATCTAGGCGAGTAATCTCAAGCCCCTGAGCACGAGACAGCTCCAGCAAAAACATACCATGGTGGTGAGACTACCACAGCGAAACAACAAAGAAATTAGTTAAGAAACTACAACATGCAATGAATTACTTAAGAGATACTTACAGCTTCAACGAACGCTTGATGCATAGTCCACGTCAAGGCAAGAGTATTTCTACTCCAAGAACCAGAAAAAGCTTCGGAAACAAACTTGGCAACAGAAGGATCGAGCTGATGATTCTGAGGATCTTTGGCGTACGCCTTCAGATGATTGGAAATATCCTCAGCATAAGGACCAGGGAGGGAAGTCCGCTCCACGAACCTTAGAACTTCCTGCTTAGTACAAGGCCTTTGCACAAAGCTAGTAGGAACCGAGGACCACCTAAAGAAGGCTTCGATTGCCAACCCAGCGAAGTATCAACCAAATGATCATTTGAACCATACTCGTTCAAATTTATACCAGACTTGTGAAGGCCGGACTCGAAACCAGCAGAAGGAGAGGCAACGGGCTCTTTGATTGGCACAGCATTGTTAGTAGATTGCCCCACAGCCACACCTTGGAAAGAATGTCCAGAGGCAGGTCCCCTTTTATTCCTCTTCAAAGGAATACTCTCATCATCCTCGGTCTCTTCATCATCCACGTCCTCGATAGAAACACTCGGGGGTGGAACTTCCCCTTTGCTAGCAGCCCTAGTAATATACCTCATCGAGCCTACTAGCTTTGAGGCAACAGTCTTCACAACCTTTTTACCACCAACATCAACACTCACACGATTAGGGTCACACAGCGAGAACTCCATCACACCATCATTACGAGTAATCACCTCCTCAAGCTGAAAAGCAGTCAATTTGCCAGGTTCTAAACAAAGTCAGGTATTCATACCCATTGCATAACTGAGGCATGTTGTGTTTATCACCTGACCACTTGCCCCCTTCCCAGCATCGGTCGGCTTCGAGGGTCTTTTTCTTTTCTTCAATTTGGCAACCTCCTCTTGATCTTGTTGTTTTTTCTGTCGCTCTTGCTTCTCTTTCTAAGGAAAGAGAAAAATGCAATAAGAAAGCAATTAATAGGAACGGCTAAAGGGAAAACAATCGAACCATACCTTCTCTTTATAAGCGGCGATCTTCTCCCGAAACTTCTTTTTCTCCTCTTCGGAGAAGTGTATATTGTAGAAATCGACAACGGGGAAATCATGCCCATCCGCGAAGCTCGTTCGCTCAGTCTTGCCCTCCTCGTCAGTATAACCAAAGAGAATGGGACCCTCGATGAGCACGGGCTTCGAGAACCACACCTCATCACTAGAGTGGCGAAGAAGCGTGTTCGTATTCGATCCAGAAGGGTCCACATCACCTAAAACATGTTCGGAGTGTCACTTGCCAAGACTCACACTCCAAGGAGCCTTTTTCTTAAGTAAATTCTTCTCTACTTTATAATGCTTGAAAAAATTATCGACATTCCAGAAACTCGGAGGATGTGTAAGATCCTCGGAAAGTTTCTCGTAATAATACGATTTGCCCTCAGAACGAGCCACCCACTCGCGAATAACTCGGATGGAATTTCCATTTAGTTGCATTGCACCACAGGGAGGAGAAATCCGAGAATATATCTCGTAAAGTAAATGATTCGCCGGGTTGTACAAAGGGATAGGAAGTCTGGCGCCAAGTTGTTCGCCGGAGACGATTATCTTCCTACTATTACACTCATTCGCAGAAATAAGTTCAGGAGACAGATTAACCCTACCCAGGCTTTTGTAGGGGAAGAGGTTTGCTTTTAAAGCCATAAATCTCCGCTCTTTCCTCCCAAGTAAGAAGCTGAGGATCAACATCTTACGGGGAAACTTATTACCGGCCGGAGAATTCTTTTTGGGAGCCTGATTACAACAAAAGAAGTCAGTAAGAAGACAGAGAAATACAAATCAAGAAAGGAAGAATACATCAGAAGATCACCAATAAAACCTACCATATTCAGAAGATAAAATCGCGAAAAAAGACGACGGGGGAAAGCTTCGAAAATTAAAGGAAGAAAGGACTCAGAAGAGGCGAAAGTTGGAAAGAAGGTAGGGAAAGAAGTGCGAAAGAGAGAGGGCGGATGAATTTAAATAAGAGATGAAGAACCGACGTAACCGGTAAAAGGTGAAGTGGGTGATGGTATCGAAAAGTTATTGGGACAACGTGTGTCAGTTAAGAAAGTTGAACGATAGACACGTATTGAGGAAGATGAAGCACTTAGAGTTTTCTTCTCCGAACCTCATCGATCTTCGGATAAGAAAAGAGGCAAACTGTGGAGGGTAAAACATCCTCGGGACACGTGTCAAGATCAGAAAGACTAGGCCCTGCCAAGAGATGTCGCAACCACACTTCAGGATTAGCCTGCAGAGCTACCTCGAGGAAGAGCTCGAGGATAGAAGACTCGCCTAGATCATCGAAGGATAAAAGCACGAAGTCATCTTCGAAGGACTCGCCGAAGGAACCGCCTTACTCGACAAGATCTGACACCACCACGATTGAGTAGTTTGTCTTATTAGCTGTAAACCACTACAGACTCGGCCTATATAAGGCGAGCTCGAGAAACATTGTAAGGGTTGGATTTTGGTGTAACCAAAGTTGTGAAGGGTGAGATTAGGTTAGATTTCTCCTCTAACTTCTAAGGATCATATCCATGTATTAGTTACTACAAGATTTAATGAGTAACCGTGTTCCTATGTAGCATATTCTCTTATGTGTTATCTTCGATGTAGTTCGTATTCTTTTCGCACTCTCGCATGATCAAATACTGTATGTATTGCCTTTGTATGAGTATAGATCTAATGGCTGTCGGGTATGGAGTGCTTAAGCAGATTCATACTCACACAATATGGGTACCTGTTAATGATAAACAACATCCTTATTTCTATGACAAGAATGCCCCAACTTGTGTTGTAGGTCACCCTATCTGTCTTACTAAGCTGAGGGGAATCTCCCTTGATAAATTCCACAGATAGAGATTGAAAAAAATTAGAAATGAGCAATTGGGGAATTTTAAAAGTGTTGTTAAAAAGGTGGCAACCAAACCTTCTCCCAATAATAATCAGGTGGAAGAAGCAAACAAAACAAACACTACTCCCTCTTCTGTTTATACCCTTTCTCAACACCAAGCCATGAATCATGCTTTTCAAATGTATCCTTCTAACTCTTTGGGAAGGCCTTAGGCAAGGAAAGAAAGGATGCAGTGCCTTAATGATGCAACCTCTGCCAGCATCACTTTCAGTGGTAATAATAGAAATAACAATCATGAGGAAGAGGAAACCACCAGGAAGAAGAAGAAAAAAAACACCAACGGGGAATTTCATTAACTATAAAGAAGATGGGGATGCTAGTTCTGAGGAATTTATTTCAAAAAGCTACCTCCTGTGGAACATAGATCCCCTTACCAACTTGGCTATTGATGATCTTCCCACACCTACCACTACTGCTATTGTTGATGGGGTTTTAAACGCACCATAATATTATAGATCATGTCATACTCATGGATTACTAACTACAAGGTCTCTTTCAAGTGACTTCTAGCTAGTCATGTCTCATACGCGTATAGCATGTCTACAACGCTTGGTGAGCAATTCACCTCCTAAGGCTTATTCACTCATCATTGGACTACTAGTGCTACTCTTCACAATGGGTCACTAGGCATCGTTCGTGTTATGCTCACTTGTTAGGCGCGTGTCTTTCATAGACCACTAGCTTGTTGGAACCTCCTTAGGGCTTGGTGAGCATCATAGTCACTCCCTAAGGGTCTGTTTAGACTATTGATCGTGACTCACTAATCAGTCATTACTCGCAGTAGCACCCCTCTCCTTGGTCTCGTGCTCTCCTTAACCAACCAAGATTTATTAAGGCTTCACTAGCTCGGTGTCTACTTCAAGCCTCATTAACGTCTCACACTAGACTTAGTCTAGATACTTCTCTGATATCCCTTCTTGGGTTAACCTATAGCCATGAACATGACTCGCTAATCATGACTACTTGATAGACTCTCAAACATCATCTCCCTAGACTCACTCCCTGGTTAGCTTGGAGCAGACTCATTACTCGATGTATACACGAAAGACAATTATGTTATGTGGGGGATATGAGTAGGGTCTTGGTCTGGTGGCCCACATCACATGTGAGTACTCAATGCTAACATCCATAATGGCTCAATATTCATGCCTATGACGGTTACAACGTAAGAGTACAATCATGATGGAAAAAGAAGTTAATGGTGAGAGACGTGGCAATAATCAAGGGAAATGGGCGTGAAGGTTGACCATCTCACCAATGCATGCAGACGTGACCAACTCTCCATTTTCCTCTACTTAGCCTACTTTCTCAATTAACTACGAGATTACAACGACTATAAATAGTGGACTCCATTTCACTCTAAGGACACAACACAAAGAGTGTTGATTCAATCTGTTCAGTCGCACTCTGATCTCCCTCTTCTCTTGTTGCTTCCCTCTCTAGAAAGACCAACCCTTCCTTCCTTCACTGTGACTGAAGCATCGTTCAAACGATCATCTTCTTGATTTAGGCAAACGGTGTTCGAAATTGACCTTCCGTTCTTCACAAATCCATTTTTTCATACTTTATTGTTTTTGCACTAAAAACATTTGGCGACCACAGTGGGAGCTCAATTTCTCAGTTGCAGTCGTAACCATGGTTGATTCTAGGCAGAATACAGAGACTGTCATTCCCAATTCCACTTCCATGAATACCACAACTTCCAGCACCACCACTCCCAGTATTACTCTTCCTACTAGCACTACCACTACTTTTGGAATATCTCGGCCTCTCTATACCAATCCCAACATTACCAATCGTCGTCTTGAGGAGACTTGGAGACACACCATTGACAATGTCTGATCTCGCTAAGACTCATACGGAAATGTTAAGTCATTTGAAGACAATTGCTGAGAAGTTGGTGGGACCAACCCCACGTGTTTATCAGAGGAGGAATGTGAATCCCAATCATGCAGGCTCCTCCAGAGTCAATCCAGATACTGATAATGAACATAACACTCATAATGAAGATCATGCTCGCAACGAGAATCATACTCGTAAAAATATCATGTTTATAATGAATAGCATGCACATATTGAGTAAGAGAGGAACAAGGAACCTAACTATGTTATTATTGAAGAGTTGGAAAGGCTTTTACATACTCGTAAAAGGGATGAATCCTCAGATTTTTATCATCATCGACCTTCTTACTTGACTGATATACAGCGGATTGCTCTTCCACGAGGGTATACTTCGCCTGTTTTATCGTTATTCAATGGTTTGGCAATGCCCGGGAGCATGTCTCTCATTTCTTGGAGTCCTTAGGAGAGAACGAATCCAATCATGTTGTACGTCTTAAGGATTTTTCGAAGTCTCTAACTTGAAGAGCATACACCTGGTACAATAACCTCAAGCCTAATAGTGTAGCAAGCTGGGATCAGATGGTCAATATATTAATGGGAAGGTTGTTTCAAAGGGGTAACGAACATCCAAATGACTACGTACGAAGATTCAGAAATCAAACTCTTGACTGTCATGATCCAAATGTGACAGAAGCGCAATTAGTAGAACTTTGTATTAATGGAAGACTTCCTGTTTATAGAGCCTTATTAGAGAATCTTCGTTTTCAATCATTCAATGAGCTACATGATGCTCCTAAAAGGTCAGGCAATATCGCACCTGCTTTGATCGAGAGAACAAAGTCATTCAAGAATGACGAAGGCACTCGTCGGAATACTCGTGGTGACAAGCGTTGATAGGTGCATAAAACACCTTAATATCATCAATGATTATGCTTTCTTTGTTAGTTTTCTTGTGAAATACAGTGCATTACTCTTGTTTTCTATTGTGTAGCGTTTATTAGGTTGAATCATCCAAAAAGGAGCTAAAAGTGTCAAAAGGAGCAAGGAGCAAAAGAGCAAAAGAGAAGGAAGGCCAAAGACCAAGTTCTACTCATTCAAATGCGGATTTCTCGGCTCTATCTTTAAGAAAATTTAAATACGAAGCTAATGGCGAAAGAATCAAGTCAATCCGAGGTCGGACGAAAAAGTTATGAGCAAAACGGTCAAGCAAAAGAAGGAAAATCAGAAAATAGGCTAAAAACGGGAACTGCTACGGGGAGTCCTGTTTATTACCCTTAAGGGGCAACCCGACGCGAATTTCCTTATTTTTGGAATTTGATTGAGTTTTGGAAACCGTATTCAAACGGGATTCAAACAAGGGCTCCTATACATATAGGGGAGCCTAGAGACAATTTTATTGGGCCAACCGAGCGAAGCGAGGGAGGACCCTATATATGGTGACTTTGTGTCACATGAATAGTAATTTTTTTTTTCAATTTGACACAAAAAGATTGAGGTTTTTCACCGGGGTCCAGTGAAAAGACTAAGTTACCTCTCAAAAGGACGTAAGGGTAATTTTTTAATTTCTTTTTTTCTTTAGACATTTTTGTAAATAAAGCAAAGAGGAAGGGTAGCAATTTTGAAACATTAATATCTTTTAAAATACACATCGGATTTTCGCAAAATTTATATGTTTAGAAAGCTCTTAAATTATCTACGCAATGAGTATAAACATCAATATCAATTTTAAAATTTTTGACTAAAAGATGATTAGGTTAACTTTCATTGCTATATATACATGTTTGCATGCAGTGCATGCCTGCATTTATGTGAAGAATAATTATAACATCTCCTCAATTAATCTTCACCTCTATTACAAAGAGATGTATGAGTTTTAAGTCGCGTTTTCGGTTAAGTTTCCGCCAGAAATTGTACTATACATAACATTGTCAGAAAAATTTTAAACATTTTCAACTAAATACAAATTTGTTTAGAAATTGTCTGAACATCTGTTTTGCTTACATTTATTTTAGCTTTACAAATTCTTCGTCGTTTTCGTCGATTTCTTCGGACGGGCGGCCCGTCCACCGTGTCAGCGGTCATCTAGTATATCTTTTCCATCGGTTCCTCTCCCTTCAGAGGAACTTTAATCTTTTCTTCTCGTTGTAATTTTCCAATGAGCGGATAATTCTTTTGTAGATTAGGGATGAATTTAATGTTCTAAGCGTGAAGCAAGATTAATTACAAGTTTATTTTGAAGTTTTAAAGTTTGATCATTGTTGATTGTTTTTACTATTTAGAAGGTTTATGATTGATCTCTAGACGGTTTGGGTGTACAACCAAATTAGTCGATTGATCATTCTATTGCTAGTCACGAATTAGGGTATCCGTAATTATATCACGATTCGTACACAAGTAGAGAACGCGAGACCTTGCAGAGGGATTCTGTGGAGCAATTGTGTGTGAAGGCAACACTAGTAAGCAAGACCTTGCGCTAAGAGTTTTGATGCTGGGATCAACCTAAATTCAAAGACCTTAAAGCATTCGATTGAGTTACACCTTGAGTGCGCTACTACTTGGTGGTTCAGACAGATAAAATCTGGTGTTCGAGCGCTTCAGCATTCAGTAATATAAGGAATTTTGAGGATAGCTAAGCGAACCTGCTATTCTACGGTTGGTGAAATATGTTTCTAACGAAAGGTAAACTGGTATATTGATTGAGTCTAACGCTTGGTAACGGCGAAAGAATTCTTAATCATCTTCTTATCATTATTTTTTATTTACTTTCATATTGTTTACGTGATTTCAAAACAAACCCCCCTTTGTTTTACTTTTTTTTTATTGTTTTGCTGATTTAAATAACATATCAATTACATTGCTCTATGTGGGAACAATCCTTACTACCGCTATATTACTTTTTAATTAATGGGAAATATCTCGATAATTTGTTGTGGTAAACGACACCCATCAAGGGTTCCTCTGATAATCCTTTCAACTCCCATTAATCTGCTTTTGTTGCGACTGAGGGAAGCAAGAGAAAGATCCAGGGTCATAATTCTCAATTATCCAAGCGTCTAGCTCTTGAACAAGGAAATGGTGAACCAGAATCACGTGGGAAAGGTGAACGTCAACCCCCAGATTTTCCTTGTTCCTACAAGGAAGTGTTAGAGTTGCTAGAAGCTTGGATTCAAGATGACGTTGTAAAGCTTCCTGCTATTAAAACAAAACCGACTGTTCAAGAAAGACAAGCCCTAAATAGTATCATTTTCATAGAAGTGTAGGACATCCCACACGTGACTGCAAGGCTCTCAAGTGGGCATTCAAAGAGAAGATCGAGGCAGGTGAACTTGATCTGGAACTGAGGGTGTAAACAAAAACCCGCTCCCTCAACATCATGTTAGGAGTTTCAACACCTGTGAAAAACCTTTGGGCCAAGTAGCAACATATCTAATTGAGAACCTATGTGAACTTCTACATTTCTCGGAGGCGCAACGCAAAGAACCTTTATTGCTCTCAATCGCATCTCCTTTGATACGTGTATCACTCTCCCTGATGAAATCATAGAAGTAGCTCTCACATCAGATGATCTAGAGATGAAAGGAATCACCTTTACTGACGATGTAATGATGGCAAGGGAAGGGCTTAATCGTCCTCTCTACGTTACTACCAACATTAAAAACTGAGAGTTTAAAAGAGCTTTAGTTGATACCGGAGCTTCTGTCAACATTATTCCTCTCAAGACTTTGAGAAGTGCCAAGGTTTCAACATCCATCATCGTTCATCACTCGACTGCCATTCACGACTTCAAAGGCAACGCTAGTGATACTTATGACCATGTTACTCTAGATTTGAAGATGAGACCAGTCTTGACGAAGGTAAAGTTTCACATAATTGAGAAAGAGCCGAGCTACCATTTGATCTTAGGGCGTCCCTGGTTACATGATCACAAGTTCGTACCCCTAGTTATCATCAGTGCATGAAAGGATTGTTTGAAGGAATAGTTATTCGTATTGCAACATCTCAATGTCCTATCTCGCCGGTGTATAATGCGACTTTCTTTGAGCCAAAAGATGTCACTCCTGACCCACCCAACAAAATCTACAACACTCCTTTACCTACCTGGGCATCTATTAAAGATGCTGAGAGGTTGCCATCACCAACCCCTGCTGTAGAGAAATTTCAAAAGAAAACTTTTCATGCGAAGTGTCTCAAGCGCAGTGTTATTGATGATTTCCCTCAACACTCTCACACTAAGAGAGGTCCAAATTTTGCAACAAGTTATGACACTAATGGTAGAGTTATCTACCTGCGTCGTCGGAGTTGTTAGCAATTAGCAGGGGAGGAAGGTGGAAAGCCTCCCCGCCAAAAAGAGTGTTCTCAGAGCTCGAAACAGTCTGTGGATGAAGTCCGTGAAGCTCCACCACAACTACAAGATGGGAAAAATTCCACCAATGACTCACTGGAGACAGTTAACATTGAGACTAATGAGATTCAAAGACCCATTTTCATAAGTTCATCTTTATCAACAGAGGATGAGACTGGTACTGAGTATCCCATCTATTACATTAGCCGCACATTGAAGAATGCAGAGCTCAGGTATCCCAAGGTTGAAAGGCATGTTTATCACTAGTGTTTGTTATTCATAAGTTTCGACACTATTCGTTATCAAACAGAGTAGTACTCATAGCAAAAGCTGATCATATCCGATTTCTCTTGTCGAAGCCTGCTCTCTTAGGAAGACCTGCTCGCTGGTTACTTCAAATGTCAGAGTTCGATATAGCATGTGTTAGACCTAAGGCCGTGAAGGGGCAAGATCTTGCAGACTTGCTTGCTTCCTTTCCTGGCAATGACACTACTATTCTACATGAAGATGTGCCTGGTGAATTCCCAGAGATTTCTCTTGTCCATGAGGATACGTGGTTATTATATTTTGATAGCTCTGCTACACCAAGTAACAATTCAGGAGGAGCTGGTATAGTACTGGTGTCTCCCAGCGGTGAAGTCTTATCTCATTCATTCAAGCTGGATTTCAAGGGTACAAACAACTCAGCAGGGTATGAGTCTTTCTTACTAGGTTTGGCATTAGCTAAGAAAGCAGGTGCAACACACCTTGAGATTAGGGGTGACTCGAAATTTCTTGTGAACCGTTCTCTCTCAAGGAAGTCACCCTGGCTCCATATAGGCCTGAAGCTCAGAAGTTGATGTCTCACTTTGCTGATGCAAAGATTGTACATATCTGTCGTACCAGTAATAGACATGATGATTGTCTAGCCACTTTGGCTTATAAGCTACAATTCAAAGGAGAAGAGACGACCTTGACTGTCCAAAGACGTACCCTGTCGTCTATATGGCTGATGCAGAATGATGAAGAAGAACATTATTGGAGATCTCCGATTATCAATGCGTTAAGTAGATCACATCCTGAGAGAAAAATTAGTATTAAAGACTTGAAGAATTTCTTCTTACTTCATGGAGCACTCTACTATCGAAACCTTGATGGCTCTCTCTCGAGGTGCATAGAAGAAGCAGGGGCACGACAAAAACTTCAATGCGTTCATGGAGAAGTGTGTGGTTAAACTTCGGTAGTTACTCTCTATAGACGACTACAATGCCTTGGGTTTTATTGGCCTACCATGGAATCTCAGTCACGATCTTTAAAAGAGTCATCTTCAAGTTGTCAAGCCTCTCCACATCAGTCGGAATCCTTCATGGTGTTGCACACCTACACTGGGGACTGACGTGAACCTTTCATCCAGTACTTGCGGGATAATGTCTTACCACCAGAGAAGCGTATAGCTTCTAAGTTGGAACGCCGAGCCAAGAGATTTGTCTTTCATGAAGGCATATTGTATCTCAAGAGAGATTTGGGGGAGATTTGTTACGCTGTTTGGCAAACAATGAAATTCCCACTATTCTCAAACAAATGCATGAAGGAGAACGCCAAGGAAATAGAAAGTTGTTCTTGCAAATTCATGAGAAGTATTACTGGCCAACTATGGAGGAAGATGCTGCTACTTATGTTCAGAAATGTCGACACTGCCAGATTCATGGCAATTTGATTCATTCTCCTTGCATTCCGTTGCAATCAGTAAGCATCCCTTGGCTTTTCTATATTTCGGGACTTGATCTTATTGGCAAGATCAATCCATCTTCATCGAAACAGCATGAACACATAATAACCGCTACTGAGTACCATAGTAAATGGGTGGAGGCGATTCCACCCAAGAAGACTAAAGGGTGTGAATATTGCAGAATTCATCAAAGAACATATCATTTGTAGGTTCGGTATTCCGAAGCACATAATTACTGACAATGGCACCCCTTTCGCTAACAAAGATGTCGCGAAGTTACTCAAAAGGTATGGTATCAAGCATATCTTGTCTACGCCTTATTATCCCCAAGGAAATGGGCAGGCAGAAAGTACTAACAAGACTCTGATTCAGATTCTTAGTCGAACAAAACATGATATTCCTAGGACGTGGCATGAACAACTCCCTATGGCTCTATGGGCGTATCGAACTTCGCCAAGGTCCTCCACAGGAGTTTCACCATACTCACCGTGATCAATGGCAAATGGTTGAAGAAGTATTATATTTAATTTCGCTCTTTTGATGTAATTTCTGCATTCCTTTAAAAAAAATGTGATCGTCATCACATTCGTGAAATCACATTTAGCATCTCATATATAAAAAAAAACTTTCAATCCTAAGTCTTACTTATTGTTCTTAAGAAGTAAAAGAAATAGAGAATCATCTATTGTTTCTTTTTTCTCAATCATCTACTCAAAATAAAAAAATCAACTAAGGAAAATCACTCAGCAACGGTTGTTGTTTCTGGAGGAAAGCATCTACTTTTTGGTCGAATTCTTCTTGCCAAGCAGCCAATTTCTCAGTCATCTCTTTGACTCTTGCTGTTTCCTTAGATAATGACTCTCTCTCCTTCTCAATTTCATATGTGCTGGGGACTGCAGCTGCACCCGTCGCTTCCCATTTGCTTTTGAGGGTGTTGAAACCTTGACGAAGCCATGCTACGTTAAACTGGAATGATTCACTTGAAGACACTATGCCTTCCCAGTTTTCAAACGTTTTCTTAGTGATTTCTTGTGGTGTCTTCGTAATCATATCATCAACCATAGATAATAAAGGAACAACAAGAGACTCAAGGTAAGGGACATATTGTACTACCTTAGTGTTGGCAATATGACCATACTTCTCCCAGATAGTGGTGTACAACGGGGCAAAGTGAGATGGAACACTAAAATCTCCAACTAGTTGATGGTCTTTAGATGCGACCATGGGGGCGTTCGAATGGAGCAGCAGCATAAGGGTACTCAGACACAGCCATGTTAGTTTCTTTCTCAGTTGTTGTTCTGGAGTCCATTTGCGTACTCGCTCTTAGCAAGGAAGGAATGAAATTAACAATAAGATCAACATTTGGGGTTTGCTGATGTACTACAGTACTAATCGGTAGGTCATTGTTCTGAGGTGAATGACTCATGAGATCGACATCGTCATCAGTTCCCGTTTCTTCGAAGGACTCAATATTTCTTTCTCCACCCAAGTTGATATCTTCAATGATGGTATTATTATGCCGGAACATAATGGGAAGTTAGTATTAAAAAAAAAAGTGTTTCTTTGGGATTATTCAACAAAAAGGTATTTCATTGGGATTGCATCTTAACGTCTCGAAGACGGAACTTTTTTGGCCTACAGTTGATAGCAGGGGTTTAGTGGAGGGCGTTTTCCCATCTCGCATGTGCCGTCTAGCGGAGGGGGTCAAGCTGTTGGGAGGACCTGTTAGCCTGAACCCCCAATTATGCAAGAATATGTAGTTAACAGGGTTCATAAGACCACGGGCCTGATTGATGTTATACAGAAGCTCAAAGATCCCCAAGGTGAGTTGTTACTGTTGAGGAATTGTTCTGGAGTCTCAAGGTTATATTTTACTATGCGAACAACTAAGCATGAGTACATGGTAGAGGCACAAGTATTTTTCGATAATCACCTCAAACTGTTTCTTTGACATCTTGTCACGGGAGATGGGTCGGGCTTTGGACTTCTGCAGCAGAGGCTTTCTATACTTCCCATCAAGTGTGGTGGATTAGGAGTGTATACCATGGAGGATACTACGTAGTATTGCTATTTGGCATCTTGCTTGCAGACAAGGGTTCAGCAGGGGAACATTTTGAGGCAGTTTGGAGTGTCTGGTTTGAGTCCCAGTTTTGATCATGCACTTACCGTATACAAACAAGTATGTGGTATCGAAGATTCTTCATTATGTATTGATGATATTGACCCCCATTCTATGATCTCTTTGGTAGTCAAATACTTCGATGTTGTGAAGAAAAATCTACCTAATCGGTTTGTTATGATGGAGCGAGATTCAGCCATGTGGCAGAGCAACAGGATCAAGCATGCACAAGATTATTTGTTGGCCATTACGATTGCTTGGCTTAACCAGAAACTTGGGTCTCGGCATTTGAGGCCAATCTTGCGATATAGGCTTGGAATTCCTCTTTTCGACGAAGGGAGCTCTTGCTCTAGTTGTAGCAGGGAGATGAATATTTTTGGGGATCACGCCTTGTATTGCTCGCATGGTATTGGTCTCAAGTACAGGCACGATCTGGTTCGTGACACCTTTGCGGATATTTGTTATCGTGCAGGTGTCCCAGCTAGAAAGGAGGTGGACTTGGGGTTTCTCTCGGACACCGGCGTTGCTTTGAGACCCACGGATATCTTGGTATACAGTTGGGATAATGGGCATGATGTGTGCATGGATATCAGAGTTGTTTCTCCTTTTACAGGCGTTGGGGTGCGCGCTTTTGTTCCTGGCAAGGCAATTGATGATGCTGCCGCTCGTAAGATGGACAAATATTTAGAGAAATGTACTTCTCAGGGCTTCAGTCTTGGAGTGCGTGCTTCCCCCCAAGAAGACATAACGCTAAGTGCAACGGCTTCGCGGGAGGCCCATGGGAACCCGCATTGATGGTCACCTTGACCGACCTCATTAAGCCCTTTCCTGCGTTTAGTAGGAATAGCTCTGAATCTCACTCGTTCCCACACTTCCCGCTCAGTAGGAGGACCGCGTTCTTCAAGGGTCTGGCTCAAGAACTCTTCGATATGTTGTAATTGAGCTTTCCATAAATTCCTTGCATCCATTGATGTATAGAATTTTCTACTCACAGGAAGCATTGGAATACTCTTTTATGTGTCAAGGATAGCATCTAATTCGCTTTTCAAATTATTGGGAGACGGCTTCTTGATTCGTCGACGGCATGGGACGTTTTGATCAAATCCAAATTGCCTGGCTACCCTATCGATATTATAAGCATTTGTTGATAAGTCACCTACACCATTGTCATGTGCCTGCCTTAGCCTGTTTTACTATTCATACATATTTGTGTCTGCCCTTATCCTTAGTGAGGGGTGCCCTTTACTTTTAGTGTCTGCGTCACTGTTTGGATGTCCGTTATCTGAGTCTGGGTGCAGCCGTTTGGCTTGACACGCGTCATTCTGTGATTGAGTCTTGTCCGGATAATGTTATCCGTTGTATTTAGTCGAGCTTGCGTCTGTATTGGTTTTCTATCAGAGATTTAGTGACATAATTGAGGCTGCTTTTGCAGAGGTTACTTTTTCTTGCTTGGTTTCTTGATATCTTTGTTGTGGGAACACAACAATTGGTAATCAGAGCCATAGCTTTCCTGCTTCACCATGAGTGATTCGGCTACAACTGAGATTTTTCAACTATCTTCTAAATTGGAATCTGTGGTCACAAAACCTTATTTTGAAGAGGTGATGGAAAAATATTTTGGGAGAAATGGGGAAAAATATTTTTGGAGAAATGGTGAAAAATCCGATTCAAAGATGGAGGAGATGGTTGTTCCATCAACAAAAGAAGAAGGTGTTTCTATCATCGAAGAATTGTCTCTCGATTCGATTACTGAATCTTCAATTCCATCTACAGAAGAAGATGAAGATGAATTTGAGCTTATTATTCCCTCATTTTTTTTTCTTGAAGCTGAGGATTCGGAATTGACGATTTCGTCATTTTTCTTTAAAGAAATTGCAAAAACTGAAATTAATGATTTCACCAAAAGAAGTCAGGTAGAAATTGGTGACACAAAGTGTGAGGAAAAGGATTCCTTAAAGGAATCGAGCATTCTTCACAACAAACTAGTGGGTAAGACTCGTTTTCTTCTTCTATTTGATTATAATCGACGGTTATTCGATCGTGGGAAATGTGAAAAGATATCACCGATTTCTTATGAAAAATTATTTTTTCTAGAGATTTCTGATCATGGGTACCAACTAGATCCTTGTTCTACAAATTCTTTGGTCAAGTTTTGTAAAAATGGTGCTAAATTATTTTTGGAGACTAAGCTGTTTGTTCAAATGTCTGCAAGAACTATACATTTTACATTTCCAAGTTCTGATTGGGTAGTACAGAGTTATATTTATTTTCATCTAAATTATATTCCTCATTGTTCCGTATATGATCGCGACAAGGGATTTGAGTTCTCTGGGAGGTATTCTTGGGATGTTCAAAGTTATGAAATCCTTGTTGGTGTACTTACTTCTTTGGTGGGTGATTATGAAGTCTGTGTGGTATTAGCTGATTGGAGCTCAATTTTTAGTTCTAAAAGTGTGAAGTCAGTTTTTAGGTTGATTTCTAGACATGGGTTGGGATATGAATTATGGTCTGTGCATTCCATTTTATTTATATGTATTGGTTTGGTAAAGAATTCCCATGAAAGAAATATCACTCAGAGTCATGGAGAGGGTGAAACACTGCTTGAACATGTTTTATTTGGGTGGCTTCATCTTTCCAAAGTGGGGAGCAACACCTTATATCACTTCAGACTTAGTTCCTTCTTACAGTCACTGCTGCTTGCACCTAAAATATGTGGGAGTTGTAAGGTATCATCTCAGTTGGAGCTGAAGCATGGGTTGGTTGAGGAGATTACAATTATGCATGATGGGTTACTAATTGAAGTGTGTAAGGAAGTGTTGCTGCAGGGAGATAACCCATCTTATTTAGCTCATTCTGCCGAATCATACAGGGTTGTAGTGCCTGTTGATATATCTACTTCTTATGTGGAGTCTGTGCATGGAGGAAATATAACCAATAAGATCTTCCAGAGTGGGTGGGAATTTCTTTTGGTACTTCTTACCTTACTACCCTCAGTCAGTTATAGCCAACAGAGATCATTAGGAGGTTTTTTCAACTGGAAATTTGAATTGCTCCCAACTGGGGTGTGGAGAGTGGAGGTTTTTTGTTTGGTTGAGCTGAATAGTGGGGGCTGTCATGGAAGATTAAATTCCGATGTTCTTACTCTATGGCTAGCACACCTGTGGTGGAAGTTCAAGCTGCCAGATATAAGTTCAACTGCAGCTGTTGTGTTACCAACAGTGAGTGGCAATACCAAGAATACTTCAAGGTTCTAGTGGAGGAGAAGGGGTGAAGATATTTCGGGTCCTCAGCTCGAAGGGATACTCTTACACTTGCAGCTTACACATCTTTATCCTGGTAACATGGAAGTTTTGTGCATTGACTCATCACTGGTTACAGTAGATAAACATGAAGGTGGGATGTTGCAGTCTTCCTTGCCAGAGTTTTGCTTTATCTCCACTCAATACTCCCATCTGGATTACATATATGTTTGGGGTTTGACACATCAAAGGGAGGAGAATCAGGGGTATATAGATTGTGAACGTGCAAGGGTAACATGGAATAGTTTCAACACCGTTGTACCCAGCACCCCAGCTGTATTGCAGTTGTTGTTCTCCTTGAGCTGGAAGGGTGGTGAAGAGGATGCACACTTGCCTACTGCTACAAAAAAATTATGCACGTGTTGGATGACTTCTTTGACAAAACTTACCCATCCTTTGTTCCTTCTCCCCTCAGTTTCCTCAATGGTGAGCAATCATGTTCACTCCTCAAGGTCAGTACCCTTCTTGTTCTCTCGGTTGGTACCATATGTAGTGTATGGGAGTGTTGTGATTTGGGAGGAAATTTCAAAGGCCATATGCATTATGAGTCAGAGTGCAAATGTGCTGCTATGGGTGAACTTCTTGAAGTGGAAATGCAAATTTTTCTTAACTGGTTCAGGGTGTGTGAAGAATGTCAACTGGGTTTGTAGGGATTTTAACTCATCTTTGGGCTTGAATACAAAATGGTACAAGGGAATAGTTCAATTACTTACACTGGAGACTCTCAAGCAAATGTCAGCAATTTCCATGTGTAAGATGAGTGGGTACCTAAACAT
The DNA here is from genome assembly GCA_023529015.1 of Papaver nudicaule. Classification (NCBI taxonomy): domain Eukaryota; kingdom Viridiplantae; phylum Streptophyta; class Magnoliopsida; order Ranunculales; family Papaveraceae; genus Papaver; species Papaver nudicaule. The sequence continues at coordinate 41,725 of JAJJMA010300133.1, forward strand.
TATAGCTAGACCTTATGCATTGCAGTGGGTGGTCTCTTGGAGGGGGAGATTTGCTTTGAATGGTGTTGGTCATCTCCATGGTGCACTAATTGATGTTCCTGTACAGACTGGGGCTTTAAAGGGGTCTGCACAAACTTCTTTTCTTGCGGGAACTGATGCTTTAACTTTTCCCTCAGCATCCACTTATGTGAAGGAGGTATACACTGAATCATGGAGGTATTCTCCTGCTATACTACACCTGCTTGTCTCCTTCAAATGGAAAACCACTTGGGCCATGAAGGGAAAGTTACACTTCTGGTGGTGGTGGAAGTAGGTATTCTTACAGTGTGGCTGGCCTTCCTGAAGTGGAAATTCAAACTGCTATATAAATGGCCATGGAGTGAGAGAAGAATCAGTTGTGCTACCACAAACTTTACCTCTACTGTGTGTCATGCCACCACAAGCCAGGTCAAGAAATTTAATGGGAAAGCAACAAGATCAATTCTCACTGAAGTTAATGTGTCCACTTATCATACAGCCATTTCGTGTACCAGCGGAATTCATCTGGGAGTTTCTGAAAAGCTAAAAGACACAGTCCTTGTAGATGCGGAAAATTATGGAATCCCCAATCTTGGGGTTCTTACTTCTGAGGGCGGAGGGATCTTGTCTTGTACAGCGGGTTCATGTGATGCATACCTTGTAGGCAGTCGTGCAGACGATGGAGTCAGTTGTCTGTTTCAAAATGGAGCAAAAAGCATCCGTGTTCAATGGCTAATTCCGATGAGAGAACCACAACCAAGTACTACAACCGTTGCAATTGGCAGGAAATGACCTTGTTGGTTGTTGGGCCTGGACTTGAAGTATTTGATGGCCTCATAAGGATATTGTTCATGGGCTTGTGGCTAGTGGGCTGCGTTGCTTGGATCTCATCCTTGAGGACAAGGATTGTTTGAGGGGAAGGCATTGTCATGTGCCTGCCTTAGTCTGTTTTACTATTCATACATATTTGTGTTTGCCCTTATCCTTAGTGAGGGGTGCCCTTTACTTTTAGTGTCTGCGTCACTGTTTGGATGTCCGCTACCTGAGTCTGGGTGCAGCCGTTTGGCTTGACACGCGTCATTCTGTGATTGAGTCTTGTCCGGATAATGTTATCCGTTGTATTTAGTCGAGCTTGCGTCTGTATTGGTTTTCTATCAGAGATTTAGTGAAATAATTGAGGCTGCTTTTGCAGAGGTTACTTGTTCTTGCTTGGTTTCTTGATATCTTTGTTGTGGGAACACAACAACCATTCACACTCAGAATAAACCCCAGAGTACAACTTAGTATGTATGTCACATGCGCTTCATCCAAATTCTTATCATTAGCTCGAAGTATGACGTCAGGGTCATGCGTAAAAGTGCGAAGTTGGGAGGTGCCAGCAGGGATAGTTATCCAAGATCGAAAGATAATGAACTTCTCATCATCCAAGAAGTCGACGAGTTTTTTTATGGATGGGGTGTTTTCCCGACCACCTACATATCCTTGGCAAAGGCTCGCCTTTGTCACCAACTGGCAGGATAATAGGAGAAGGTGCATAACCCTTAACAAGTTCCCATAGCCACACTTGCAAAAATATCAACGATGCATATGTAAGAACATTAAAGTGGCCACTTGACACTCTCATGTCGTCTACTAAGAGATCAAGGTGGGAATACAGTGTACCCAAGAACAAACTACCAACTGGGACGGTGATGCCTTGAGCCATCTTGATAGCCATAGGAGTTACATGTGGCTTCATTCTCTCTTCGGCGCAGTCTTCAAATATATCTCTTGATAACCAAAGGCATAAAAGAGCAGCAACACACGACACTCTCTTGATAGCTGTGGAAGCAGTGGTTAATTGTTGCGACCTCTTGTACCAATAGTTAATCCACAAACAATAGTTATTTTGTCTCCCGCCATTTTGCGCATAAAGCTCATCCATCTTCTTCACCAGTGCCCGTCTCATCGACTCTTCGACGTCAGTTAATTGAATATTAAGATTGCAAATAATGAGTAGATGCCATAAAGCTACAACATCTTCAAGAATAATTGATAATTCTCCCCAAACACATATGAACGTATGCGTCGCAGCTGACCATCTAGCAATCGAAGCTGTGAAACCAGATAGATCCTTCTTTATATTCAGTGAGCTAGAAGCCCGTATAGCTCGAACAACTCCAGTTTTCCATAGAACTTGATATATATCATTATCTCGCAGAAGAAGACCTACCCAGTCACCATATGCATTTTTTGGCCCTTGATGATATTTGAACTCACCAATGATGATCACCAAGCCCTGAAAACATGATATACACGTATGAGACATGACTGACTAGCAGTCACTTGAAAGACTTGAGACATCAAAGAAACAAATAATGTCAGATACTGGAGGGCCTTGGAAGGGAAGCATGCAGAGGAAGAAGGAATGATGCACAAGGATGAGGTAAAACCTAAACCAAATTTAAACTATATTTTAAAAATTACTAATTCTGTTTGCAAAATTAAACATATATGTTCTCATTATTGGTTTAAAAAAACATTTGTTATTTTTAGTTATCCTATCATATCTTGTTTCTGGGAGTTTGTTAATGTGTTAGCTTGGAGTTGCCAGGGTCAAGTCAGCATGAAACCAGAAAACATATGTACCAAAAACTTAACAAAATAAAACCAGACATCATATTCCTATGTGAAACCAAGCAAACTACAGACAAAATGATAAATTACATGAAAGAGTTAAGAATTCCAAACTATTGGATTGTTCCACCTATAGGCAGGGTGGAATAAGGGCATTGATATCACAGTAGAAATCCACATTAGCAACCAAATCAATGCCATTGTTCAAGACAAAATCTCTAACTCTTTTTGGCTCCTGACTTGTTTCTATGGTAGTCCTTACACTACTGAGAAAAAATTGGAGTCTTGGAATCAAATTATCTCTATGGCAACCAAGATTAACATACATTGGGTTATCATTGGTGACCTAAATGTTACTCTTCATAAATCTGGAAAAAAAAAAGGATGAGGCCTATGGATAACAATGAAGCAGACATTTTCAAAGATCTTATCTCTGAGGCTAATCTTATTGACATGGGTTTCTATGGATATCCTTTTACCTGGAGTAACCACAGAAAAGTAAAATTTCACATTGAAGTGAGACTTGACAGAAGTATCTGCAATAACCTATGGTTCAGCCAATTTCCAACATCTACCCTTCAACACATCCCTACGTTTGTGGGAGATCATCAAATGATTCTTCTTAATACTTTCACCCCTTGGGATGATGGACCAAAACCTTTTAAACACTTTGGTAACTGAATGTACCACCCAGATTACAATAATCATATCATAGCTGGGTGGGACATTGAAATAGGAATATCACTAGGCTTTGGTCTGGTAAAAAGACTCAGAAACACCAAACACATTCTCAAAGAGTGGAATAAACTCACTTTTGGAAACATAAAAAACAACATAGAAAAAACCATAAATAACATTACCAAGATCAAAAATCAACCAGAAAAGCCAAAACAAAAAAACAAAAATCCAAGAGCTTCTCCGTGAGTTAGAAGACTAAGAATATATTGAGGAGGAATTCTGGAAGATTAAAAGCAGGGATCAACAAATACAACTAGGAGACTGTAACAGTCAAAAATCCCATACCAAGATCTTTGACTGTACACCCAACAATTCTCATACAACATCTTACTAACACACATACAATATCAAAGCGGTAAAGGATGAAGGTTAGAGATACTTGACAGCGAGTTACTTGGTTCTTCCTCATGTTTGAGGCTTACATCCAAGGATTCCACTAATAGAAGTTTAAGTTACATTTCTCACCTTGACTAAAATCACTCTTTCTCTCAAGTTTAAGGTTATCAATTCCACAGTGCTGGAATAGGGAGAGCAAGGAGATAACTTACTTTTACTCTCACTATGCCAAATTAAGATTACACCAAGCCCTTCTACCGTTGGGATTTCTCACCTTATATAGGGAGAAGTTACAATGGATAACAACTAATACTGATAGTGACTTCTTCTGACATTCTTTTTCCTCTTTCGCCACCCTGATCTTCAGCGATCCTTGCGTGGTCTTACTAGCTTCGGCGATGCCTACTTTTTGTGGATAAGTATTGCTGACGATAATCCCACTGACCATCCTTAAATGCTCAACCAATTCTCAGCCACTTCTCAACTAATTAGCCGTACAGGTTTCCCTCGCCCAGAGGAGACTCGTTATGCTTCACTCGGCGACTCTCGCTGACTTAAGTTCTTCCACACCTTCATATCGCTGACTATACTCTCAAGTGATTCTGTGTATCTTAGCTACTCCATGTCCATACCGCTTTGCCACTAGGATCAATTTAGTTGGCGATGGTATTTTCTACACTCACATTTTGCCTCTTTCATCTCCAAGATTTGTGATCGCCGGGGGTGAAATTTTCTCATCGCCGAAAATACCGCGCCCACGTTCTCCACTACTTCATAGGTCCTCCACGTGTCATACATGAGCGACATGCACTTTTGACCTGCAACCTGAAGCACCGGTTCACCTTTTTCTCCTATAAATAACTTTTTCTCTTTCCCTTTCACTCATTTTCTTTCAGCTTCATCTCTTTCTTCCTCAAGATCTGCAACTCTCTTTCATAAACCCTACCGGAAATTGTTACCGTAGACCGCCTTATTTCTCCTAAATCACCAAAATCTGAGTTATCTCGACTCCCTTTCTATCACAACATGCTTCTAGTTCTTTTCGCTAAATTGCAATCTCCTTCTCATCGATTTTCCGCCTTCCCTTAACTTATCTTTTCCCGATTGTTTTATTTTCCGGTGCAGCTATCTCGCCTGTAACTGTCCAGATTAATGGCTTCCAATGCTCCCTTATCGTCTCGCCACACCAGATATGCCGCCCAAAACACTGGTTCTCCTAAAAGAAAGGCACGTTCGCTGAAGGCTACTACTGCTTCTAAAACTCCCAAACGACCTTCCTGGCATTAGTGGGATGAGTACTGCGCCTATGACAAACTTAACATTCATCCTTTAAAGTTGATCAAGTTTGACGGGTTGACCTCACCGGCGACTCCTACGACTCTGGAGGATCTTCGCCGAGATGGTCAACATTACGAGAGAGCGGTAGTCGCTTATGGTACACCCAAGGCTGGGTTGCAACTTCCCCTTTATGACCCCGCCGATCCTTTTGTTTTGGATCTTCTTATGAAATTGAGAAAAGCCCTTTCCAACTCACCGACAATGCCATCCGAATTCTAATGAAGTGGAAGCTTCGCCGAAGAAACAAGGCGAATTACCATGACTGCTTTGAGCCCAATCTGTTTGAGCCTTCTTCTTATACTGTTGAAAATTTCATGAAGCAATATGACGTCCTTCCTTCCAATATCAGCGGAGAATCCTTGGCCGATCGCTTTGTTATCAAGCGTTGCTTTGAGCCTGAGGAAGTCATGCTTGGCGCTGCTGACAAGAAAGAAGAGAAAGGAACTGTCGCGACGCGGAAGAGTACTGAGAGCGGCTGGTCCAATTTACCATGCTGGGTTGAGGGTCCTTGGTAAATGGGATGGCTTGACGATATGAGGAAGGAGGCTAGAAAAAGCTTCACCGATGAGCATTCTAGGTTCAATGATCATGATTTCTTGAAGATACGTTGTACTGTTGTTGCCGCCAAGAAACCTGCCAAAAGCAGAAAAAGAAAACAAAAAGGAAGAAAAGGCTGAAGATCAGGTAACAAGCATTTAATTGTCTTAGAATATATGTATATATTTGCCTCTGCTTGTTAGCTGATCTTCATGGCGAGATTGACGTTTGTTTTGCACGGTACTGAATCAGAGCAAGAGCAGGAGGAGCTTCGCAAAAGGCTGAAAAGTGCTTCAGAGAAACAATCTTTACAAGATCCGCAGAAGGGTTCAGCTGTTCACAGCGTGCCTCAGTCTGCAAAGTATCTTTCAGAATCAAGGGCAGCTGCTAGCGAAAGTGTCCATGCCTCGACGAAGCTACCCACCAAGTCTGGGAGTATCGCCATTAAACTCAAGAAAAAGTCTTTCGCCAAGGATCACACCGAGATTCCTCAGCAAGAACCACTGTCAAATATTGATGAGGAGATGGAAGCTCAACCTATGAGCGATTCCTCTGATAATCAGGAGACTACTTTTACTCCCATGGAAATCGAGGGTGCGAGTAGGGAAGGAAATAATCCTGATGATAACATGACTGTTATTTCTTCTGACCTAGCGGTATTGACCTTGGACAAGATGCTGCTTGGCAATAAACCTGTCATCCCACCCAGGAAATTTAGCACCGACATAGCTGCCAATGAGCTCGCCGAGTCGTTTTCCCGTCTGCTCACGCTGGAAGGAAAAGAGAATTCGTTGTATTATGAAACCATGCATACATACTCATCGACTGGCCTCGTCAGAACTCCTGAATTTTCTACGATGGCCCACAACCTGACTCCTCATCAGCACTTCAACCTTGCTACAGCGGTATCCTAACTAATATTTTACTTCAACTTCTTTCACGCATTCACCATTCTACTCAGTATTCAACTTATTTCGCCATTTTTTGCCTCAGGATTATAATCAAGTGCTTAGTTTGATCGACACCTTTGAGGCTCAAGGTGACAGAATCAACGAGCTAGAGAGAGAGAAGCAACAACTTTCTCGCGACTTGAAGGCGGAAAAGGCTGCTGCAAGAAGGAAGGAACGTGCATCTTCTGAGGCTCAACAGAAACTCCAAGGTAAATTTCTTATTCTCCTCTCTACCTACTGTACTTATTTTACTTTCGCCGAGACCCTTAGACGTCATCCCTTCTAAGGTCGCGAACAACTCCCCGAATCAAGGCTACGACAAGCTGAAATCGAGATCGACAAACTCGCTGATGCTAACGCCCGGCAATGCTTGCTGTTGTTCGATTTTGATCGAGACGTTAAGTGGTATCGCTGAGAGTTAAGATACGTTGGCGAACTTAACGAAAATCTTGATCGTGTGGCCAAAGCTGCTCGCTCAGAGCTAGGTTGGATTGAGGGAGAGCGAGATGACGCTATCCGTCGAGAGAAGCTTGCTCTGAAAGCGAAAGAGGATGCTATAGTTGATCACACTCGGGTGAATGGCTTGTGGCGAGCTGAAAAGTCTAGGGCTGACGAGCTACATCGCCAGCTAATTCATGCTTCCACCGAGAAAGAAACAGCTCTGCTTGAGATCCAGCGTCATAAGGATTTCGCCAAGATATATGGCGATCGTTCTTGAGAGTACTACCAGCGATTGACCTCCCAACAAACCCTGATATCTAGGATGCTAGGT
>JAJJMA010300133.1:49429-60250 GCA_023529015.1 Papaver nudicaule
ACTTCCTGGATGCGAGACACGTGGTCCGAGGGATTTTACCCCCTACAAACACTGTGAGGAAAAGATCAAGGCTTTGGACGACAAGGTTTCTTATATTGGGGAGCTCCGCGATCGTCTTCAAAATGACTTAAACCTGACTGAGAAAAAGCTGACAGCCCAAGAGGAGAAGCATGACCGTCAACTACTCAAACTTGCTTTCGTCGCCGTCCAAGAATTTGTGAATGATGACTTTCCTAAGCGAGGACTCAAAGTTCTTGAGAAGTACGTCATCCGCAAGAAGACTCCTCCTTAGGAAATCGTCGATAGTGAGGATGATGGTAGCGAGTCTGGAGAAGAGGAGGAACAAGGAGACGAGGAACAAGAAGAAGAACAACAACCAGAAGAAGAACTGGAGCCTGAATAAGAAGAGGAAGAAGAGGAAGGAAAGGAAGAAGAAGAGTAAAAGGAACAACAGGGTGGCGAATAACCACAAGAAGAAGAAACAGAAGAACCCAAGGTTCCAGAGATAGTGGAAGAAGAAGAGGAAAAGGAACAACAGGGCGCCGACAATGAGAACCAAAGCCAAGAGAGCGGCGCCAAGTGAACTTAACACTTGCTTGGATTTTCATACCCTTATAGGATTAATGCAACTTTTTGACTTTTGCTTTTACTTGCAAAAAAATTACCTATGTTTCTATGTATGTCGCTTTAAGACAGTCACTTTAGTATCCTTCTTTGTTTTGTTTAATGGGAAGTTAATTTTATTTCATTTTCGCTCCAAGGAATGTTTTCATTACCCTTTGCTGATCATCACATTCAAATGGTATGTCGTATGGTTATCCGGCTAGTAAATTCGTACTCCATTCGCTATGCTACTTGTGCCCGTCGGCGATCTTATTATAAGTATTTGGTTTGCCGAGATAGTGGCATGTTGCCAGTCTCCGGGAGTCTTATATTTTTCTGCCAAACCTTACAGATCAACAAGTAGCGCGATTGGTTTTACAACGAATTATACTATATGTTACCCATAGCTTCGTCATTTGAAGAGGATAAATCAAGGTTCATTCCTTAGCGAAATCAGACCCTTTAGGTCGAAAGCTATTAGCTCTTGCTGACCTTTTTAGTCATGGCACTTTGCCTTAGCAGTTAGCGCTTGGCTATTTTTGTGTGACCTGATCAGGGTTTTTGTATGAACTTGTTAGTTCTTAAGGGGTTTTTAGCCTTGGCATTTTGCCTCAAGACCTTTTTGGTCATAAGCTATTTGCTCTTTGAGACTTTTTGTCTTAGGCATTTTGCCTCGGCGAGACCATTGTGGTCAGGAGCTATTTTCTCTTTGAGACTTTTTAGTCTAAGGCATTTTGCCTCGGCAAGACCATTGTGGTCAAGAGCTATTTGCTCTTTGAGACTTTTTAGTCTAAGGCATTTTGCCTCGGCGAGACCATTGTGGTCAGGAGCTATTTGCTCTTTGTCAGCCTACTTTGACGTGTTAAAAGAAGTATCTCGGCGAAATGTAAATGACACAATGAGTTGTTAACGGGGTTCGGCGCATACTAGCAAACCTACGTCCCCAGATCTTATTGGTTGTTGTGTATATAAGCTAATAAGATTTCTTGGGTATTATGCCCGCCCAAGACTTCAGAGTTTTTACATCATTGACTCAAGGGTAATATCTCTTGATAAACTTAGCATTCCAAGGGTGTTCCAACTCCTTGCCATGCTCATCTATCAATATATACGCACCAGCTCCTGCTCTTCGTTTGACAATGTAAGGCCCTTCCCATACTGGCAACAACTTTCTGCAACCCTTTCGCTGAGAAGGTGGGATTTCCCTCAACACCAAATCACCTGGCTGATACTCCCAGGGAATTACTCTCTTGTTATATTCTCTGGACAGTCGGCGATGGTAATTCTCCATATGGGTTAATGCAATTAACAGTTGTTCTTCTATATCATCCAGCTTGGCCAAGATCAAATCGGTGTTCAGATTCTTTTCCCAGGCTTCTCGTTTTGTTATGGGGAGGATAACTTCTGACGGCAGTACTGCCTCTGCTTCGAAAGTAAGAAGAAAAGGGGATGCGCCGGTTGCCTCTCTGTTGTCCTATATGACCATAAAAAATTATGCAGGTGTTCACACCATGTCTTCCCATGCACTTGCACTCGCTTCTTCAGGCCTAGTCCAATAGTTTTATTAGTTGCCTCCGCCTGCCCGTTACTCCGAGGGTACAACGGAGTTGATTTTCCCAACTTAACACCATATGTGGCGAGTAAATCCCTTATGTTATCGCCAACAAGATCTTTTCCATTGTCAGTGCAGATTTCTGTCGGCACGCCGAATCTAAAAAATATATTTTCCCATAAGAATGTGAACACATCTTGTCCTGATTTTGTCCTCAAAGCCTTAGCTTCGCACCACTTGGTGAAATAATCCGTAGCCACGATGATATACTTTCTCTGCCCTGAACCTGTGGCAAGTGGACCTATGATATCCACCCCCCACTTGGCGAAGGGCCAGGGGCTGAGAAATGAATTTAAAGATGTCGCCGGTGCTTTTATCAATTTTTCCATAATTTGACATTGTCTGCATCGGCGGGTATACTCCTTAGCATCGCTATTCATCTATGGCCAGTAATTCCCCTGCATTCTTACTTTTAGAGTGAGTGCCCGTTGTCCGCTGTGATTTCCACAATCTTCATCATGTATTACCTTCAGCAATTTCTTTCCTTCTTCTCTTGTTACACATCTTAGGAATGGTCCTGAAAATGATCTCCGATATGGTATCCCATCTCTGAGCTCATAATTCGCCGACCTGCTAATCACTTGGTGTGCCAAAGTCTTATTTGCTGGAGTGGTAAAACGATCAAGATAATATCTTGTTGGTGTTCGCCAATCTGTCTCCGCCGAGTCTTCTGTCTCCATCGCCAACACTTCTCTTTGTTCTCACTCATCTACTGAGGACTGCTGCACTCGCTCGATTTCTATAGACGTGATTTCTGGGTCCGTCATCATTGATGAGATAAATGCCAGTACATCAGCGTGCCTATTATCCTTCCTACAGATATGTCTAAACTTGATATCAGGAATCTGCTGGCTGTACTCCCTAGCAAGTTTTAGATATTTCTGTAGGGAAGGATCGACTGTTTGATACCGCCCTGAGATTTGTCGAATCACTAGATGTGAATCGTTGGTCAGTCGAACATCGTTAATGCCCATCTCTATGAGTAACCGCATGGCATCTATCACCACCTCATATTCTGCCTCATTGTTGGTCACCGGGAATTCCAATCTTAGTGAATGGACTATCCTTGCCCCTTTCGGCGAGGTGAATACAATTCCAATTCCTTTGCCTTCTCTGTTTGCAGATCCATCAACATATACTTCCCATCCATCCGGACTTCTATGCAATAGGTCTGGCACGCCACTGTCAGCATCATCCTGCATAAATGGTTTGTCTTCTATCTCTTCTTCTTCTTCTATTGGGAAATCTGCAAGAAAGTCGGCGATAACTTGAGATCGCTGAGCGATACGTATTTCATACTTTACACCGATTTTTTCAATCTGAGTATTCCATTTGGCGATTCTTCCTACTCTCTGGGAGCCATGCAAGATGGATTCAATTGGTTTTCTGGTCAAGACTATAATAGGATGAGCATGGAAGTATGGGCGAAGTCGCTGAGATGCAAAAACCATTGCTAGGATTAACTGCTCAAGTTTGGTATAATTCTTCTCGGCTCCTTGTATGGTCTTGCTAATGTAATATGTTGGCGTTTCACCACCTTTCGTTCTTACCAATACTGCGCTGATGGCTCATGGAGTTCCGACGAGATAAAACTTAATTCTTCGCCAAGTTCTGGTGGCTGAATAACTGGTAATGTGGCGAGATATCTTTTGATGCCTTGGAATGCAGCCTCGTGATTATCAGTCTAGGTGAATTTTTCTCCCTTCTTCAACATGTTAAAGAAAAGCTTGCACTTGTCAGAGAACCTTGAGTAAATCTATCAAGCGAAGCCAAAGTTCCATTAAGACGCTGAATATCTTTATTGTCGCCGGAGAAGGCATGTCCATGATAGCTTGTACCTTCGCCTGATCTGCTTCCACCCCATTTTTTGTGACAATATATCCCAGAAACTTTCCTGAGGTGACACCGAAGACACACTTGGCCGGGTTTATCTTCAACTTAGTGAGTCGCATGTGATCGAATATTTCCTTCAAATCTGTCACATGGGTCTGCTTTTTCTTGATCTTTACCAACATATCGTCCACATACACCTCCATAGTCCGCCCAATCCATTTCTCAAACATTTTTTGAGCCATCTCCTGATAAGTGGCCCCGGCGTTTTTCAACCCAGAAGGCATCCTAGTGTAGCAAAATAAGCCGTTCGTTGAAAAGAATGCCGTGTGCCACTGATCTTCCACCGCCAAAGGTATCTGGTTATATCCTGAATTACCATCCATGAAGGATAAAAGTTCATGGCCAGAAGTGGCGTCCACAGTTTGATCAATGCTTGCCAGGGGAAAATTGTTCTTACAACACGCTCTATTGAGGTCGCTGAAATCGATGCAAATCCTTACGCCCTTGTTCTTCTTTGGTACCACCACCATATTTGCTATCCATTCAGGATATTGTACTGGTCTAATGATACATGTGTTTTCATTTTGTCGATTTCAGCCTCAATTGCTTCTTTATATGTTGGAGCTAGCTTGCGTATTCGCTGCTTGAATGGTCTGACCTTTGGATCGATGTCCAATCTATGACACGTTATTTCTGGATCAATTCCCGACATTTCGTCCATCTTCCAAGCGAAGACGTCCACATATTCCCTTAACAAAGCCTCCAACTGTGTTGACTTTTCTTTCGTCAATAGTGTACCAACTTTTACCATCTTCGGGTTTCCCACCTCGCCGATGTACACATCCCTTGTAGGATCTATTGCTGTAAAATGCAATTCAGGCTCTCCCATCGGCGAGAGTTCCTTTAATTTCTATAAAGGCGTTGCCGCCCCTTCTCCCGAAGTTTTTCCTTGCGCCGAATGAACATACTGTAAGGGGTTGGCGACAAATTTTTTAATTTCTTGGTCCTTAAGAATTTCATTTTCTTGCCTCTTCTTTTTGTTCAGCCTCGCCTTCTTATTTTCACGCATCTCCACATCAGCAATATTGCAAGCTTTGGCTTCGGCCGGATCTCCCACAAATTCGACGATTTCTTTAGGTGTTGGGAACCTCAGGCGCTGATGATAGGTAGATGGAACTCCCTTCAAACTATGCAACCAAGGTCTCCCAAGAATGGCAGCAGACGACGAATCCACATCCACGAAACAGAAAGTGGTGTACAGCGTTAATTCCTTACATGTGACCACTTTTAGCGTGACTTCGCCTTTAGGCTTAGATGCAATCCCGTTGATCCATAAATGTTATATTTCGACTGGACTAGCGAAGCTACCAGCGAATCTTTAGACCACATAGCCTGATATGCAGAATTGAAACGAATGTCGACAGAGCTCTCCGGGTCCACAAGTACTCTAGGAACGTTATACTTCCCGATCTGAATAGTCAAAACGGGTCATTATGGCTTCGCCCTTCCTCTGGAACCTCGTTTATGCACTCTTGACATAATGTTGCTGTGGAATTCATCTATAGTGATCTTTGAATGCACGATAGAGAAACATTCCAATACCTCCAAATCTCGCTCAACAGTCACCTGGAAAACATCTGGCAAAGGGACGGCTTGGATCCGCTGTACAATCATTGGGGTCACTGGCGGTGGCGGCAACTCAAGGAACTCCTGAAATTTCCCTTGGCGAATGAATCTATGGACTTCGCACTGCACACCTGCACAATTTTCAGTAGAATGGCCATGGAATTGATGGTATTGGCAATAAACATTAGTTTTAGCTGAAGGGAACTTAGGATTTCCCCTGTTGTAAGGAAAACGAATCTCGTCTCTGCAATGCGAACTCTCAATCTGCCCCCAAGCATCAGTATATGAGACGCGAAGCTTTGGGAGAGTGGCATCTTGGAAATCCTGGTGATATGGCTTTCTTTCGCCGAAATTCTTGTTACCGCCATTATGCCTCATGTCGCCCGAGTGTCACGTCCATTTCCTCCATCGTTCCTTCCTCTATTGTCTTGTCTCCCTTTATAGTTATCCCGCTTGGTCGAGTTCCACTGTAGATTACCATTAGACTGTTGTTGTACCTGCCTCTGCTCAATCTTAGGGAGTACCACTATCGATGATGGAGCTTTCGTCAACCGTTACTGCTCTAATCTCAAATTCCCTCTTTATATCCTCTTGCTCTTCCGGAGAGTAACTGTTGATAGAATCAATCTGCTTCGCCTTTTCCTTCTTTTTCCGCAATTCTTCTTACTGGATCTCCTCATAAGCCATAAATTCATTTGCATAATACGCAGTGTTTTCATATCTTTCGGCGTGTCCCAGTACAAAGCTTTGTAGATTGGGTCTGTCGATTCCATACCACTGATATACGCCCGGATCTTATCCTTGTCAGAAACCCCTGGACCTACTTCGCTACAAAGCTTTGTCCATCTTTCTGTATGGTTCTTACAGCTTTCGCCATGCCTCTTCTTATCGGCGAACAACTTTTCAACCCCAGGTCTTTGGCGGTTGTTGTGAATATATGTTAACAGGAATAAAGCCTATAGGTCTTTGAATCTTCCTATCGAGTTTTCCTCCAAACCGTCAAACCATGACAAAGCTTCCTCCTTGAGAGATGCAGGAAACGATTTACATTATGTTATCCCAAGTAGTCCATGCCGCCATGTCCATTTTGTAGACCTTCAAATGTTGAGATGGGTCTCTTGTCCCATCAAAGATTGACGTGAAAGTTGGAATCGAGAATTTCCTTGATATATGGTCAGTTAGAATGTTTTGTCAAAATGGTGTTTTCTTAGCCTCCGCGATTGACTTCGCCAACTTGGTATCCCTCGACGATCCTTTAAGATTTTTCACTTGCTTACGCAATTGCCGTAGTTGTCCCCTTACCACATCATTTAGTCCATCTTTGTTTTCATGATCGCCTGATCCTCCAGGACCTTTCTTTTGGTTCTTAGACCTAACACTCCCTGAGTATTTCTTCGTCGTTGTAGCATACATGTCCTTCTTACTAGAGTGAATGGTTGGCTGCGATTGCGATGGCCGACTCCTGCTGCTACTAGATAAGATAAGTTTTTTGTTTTCCTCCATTATTTTTCTGTTACTTTGCAACATCATTTTCATCTGTAATTTCATTTGAAGTTGCATTTGTTCTTGGTTATGGGCGTTCATTTCTATGATTTTTTTGCAACATAGTATCAGTGTCACTGCTAGAACCCACATTTCCCCCCTGAAGAATGATCGGCCTTTCCAGAGTTTCGCCGATTGTTTTCTGAACTCCCGCTGCGATAGTATCCTGACCGCCGATGGCTCCATTCACTATAGAGGCTTTCTTTGAGTTTTCGCCGACAACATTCACAACAATCCCTTTACCCTATCGCTGTGTGAAACCATTTGTCTTTCTCATCGCTTCTAGCTCATCATGCTCAGTCACATCCTCTACCTCCACGGTGTCCGGAATGTGTGGTTGTTGGATGCGAGGTTGCTCCAGCGCTTCGCCGTTCAAGGGAGAAGTTCCCGCTCCCGTTGGTGGTGGCATACTCGTTACTTTACTTCTAGTAAAATGCTGAGTAGCGCTCGCCAAGTTCGGGTCCTTTGCCAGTGGTTTCTACTGATTGCCCTTGCTTTTAGACGTCATTCGCCGAGAATCTGTGGGACAAGACAAACGCACTCCCAAGCAATATTACGCTGATAACACTGTTAACCAAAACCCATAAGTTAGTGGAGGTAGTTGGAAATCTTTTAAAGTACAACCTAGCAGAAGACAAAAATGGCAGTAATGTTGTACTATCTTAAACATGTGATCTAGGTTAGGTATGGAAGGACTATTGTGAAATATCTCAAAGTTATTCAAGGTCTAAAAACATAATAACTTTTGAAAGACTGGTCCCTAGTGAATCGAAAGATTTGTACGGCGACATATATCAAAATGATTATGCTAACAAAACAATCCTAAAGATAACTATTTTTGCGATAAAAAACCAGTGATTATAACCCATTATACCAAGCATACACAGTGGTAACCTCTGATGAACATGCTACTAATCATTTTCAAGCAATTGCTATAAATAAAAAAATATTTCTGGAGAAAGGCTCGCTGAGAACAAAAAACTATGCTAAAAATAACGTTTTGCTAACATGGAGACTCAGAACTTACTAAAAATAGCATTATCATATGAGAATGTCCAAAGAAACAACATATTTACTACCAAAACAGACTACTTTTGCACAAAATCATGATGAAACATAAGTAAACAGCGTGAAAAACTAAGAAAAATCAAGTTCAAAACCTCTTCTAACGCCAAAATGTAACAGTCAAAAATCTCATAGCAAGATCTTTGATTGTACACCCAACAATTCTCATACAACATCTTACTAACATACATAAAATATCAAAGCGGTAAAGGATGAAGGTTAGAGACACTTGACAGCGAGTTACTTGGTTCTTCCTCATGTTTGAGGCTTACATCCAAGGATTCCACTAATAGAAGTTTAAGTTACATTTCTCACCTTGACTAAAATCACTCTTTCTCTCAAGTTTAAGGTTATCAATTCCACAGTGCTGGAATAGGGAGAGCAAGGAGATAACTCACTTTTACTCTCACTATGCCAAATTAAGATTACACCAACCCCTTCTACCGTGGGGATATCTCACCTTATATAGGGAGAAGTTACAATGGAATACATTTAATACTGATAGCGACTTCTTATGACATTCTTTGTCCTCTTTCGCCACCCGTGATCTTCAGCGATCCTTGCGTGGTCTTACTACCTTCGGCGATGCCTACTTTTTGTGGATAAGTATTGCTGACGATAATCCCACTGAGTCAACCAGTCAACTCTGACAATAGATCCGTTCTGACCATCCTTAAATGATGAACCACTTCTCAACTACTTAGCCGTACAGGTTTCCTTTACCCAGAGGAGACTCGCTATGCTTTACTCGGCGACTCTCACTGACTTAAGTTCTTTCTCACCTTCATATCGCTGAGTATACTCTCAAGTGATTCTGTGTATCTTAGCTACTCCATGTCCATACCGCTTCGCCACTAGGATCAATTTAACTGGCGATGGTATTTTCTACACTCACAGAGACAAAATACCAACTACAGTAAAACTTCGGTAAATTAATAACTTCGCTAAATTAATATTTGTTGCCGGTCCCGACTTGGGCCAGTGTGCTAAACTAATAACCCCGCTAAATTTGTAAGATAATAAATTTTTAAGTGTCCAATAAGGCCCAACTGATATATAAATTAATAATCATAATAATGATGTTACATTTTATGGCTCCTTATCAAAATAAGATTCCAAAATTGTTTGTTTCTTGTTCACATTTATACAACATTAGATTCCAAAGTTGTTTAATATACATTTATAATATATTATATTATATCATGTCAAATAAAAAAAACTAGATAATTGATATTATGGAAATATATATATACACACACACACAATATAACTAGAAAATATCCTCTTAAATTTCTGTTATACTCATTTTATTTTTAAATTTTGAGATCCTAATTTGAAATGTTTCGATATATAATTTAATAAGTTATTAATTTATAGGTAAATTAATAACTCGCTAAATTAATAGAATTTGGCAGTCCCGAGGATATTAATTTATCGAAGTTTTACTGTACTTTCATGGCCTGGATAATACTAGATTCAGAAACAGTAGAATTGAATCCATTAAAGACTCTGATGGAGTATGGGCTCAAGAGAGAAAGAAGGTTTCTGATATTCTGACTAATCACTCTAGTGGGGTTGCTACCTGTAATGACCCATAAGCAGGTCAATGACTATAGACTAGTCAAATGACAATTACACCGCGTAATGACTCAATTGATTGAGTTTAAACATCAATTATAGTAATTAATAAATCATAATTTGGATCAACCAATAGTGTCATTAGATAGATCTCGAAAAGTTAGACAAAATCGACTAATAGAACGCGCCAATCGGATGTCGGATGAGGAATATACGACACTCGGAATATTATTAGACATAGCTTGACCGTCAGTCAACAAGAGTTGACCTCGAGTTTTGACCTTTAGATGGGCTTTGGTTAGTTTTTCTTAGAAACATATTGAGTGGGCTTTGGATTAGTCATGTTATATGGTCCATATTTTAGGCACATGCTTTGAGCCGTCCAAAATTCTGCTCCCCCTCCCGCCCTCAAAATTACTTTTTAGCCCTTGCTATGAAATGACTAAGTTATCCCTCAATTAACACTTGAAATGACTAGTATACCCTTTAACTAATTAACCTATATATTCTTACTCCTATTCCTAAAACAAAAAAAAAAACTTCTCTTCTTCTTCTTCTTCTCTAAATCCAAAACAATGAAATTCGTCGCGAAATCATCGAAACTCGTCGATTTAGGAAAATTAATCGCGTGCGTTCTATATAACATGGCGAGGTCTAAAACAAAGGCTGGAAATCGATCCAAAAAACCACAATCTCCGGATGAACCCACTCTTGCCCAAGTTCAACTTCAAAATCGAATCGAGTGAGAAAAAGAAGAAATGGTCGCGATTCGAAGATAATTTCACAAACCCATTTCATCATATTTGAGTCTTATGGTGTGTGATTGAATTATTATGTTGTTTCCATGGGTGAATCGAGAGATTTCGTCGAAAAAACGCACTTTCAGAGCCATATTCGGCCTCTAAAAAAACCCAAAATAGGGGCCGAATGCTCAATTTTCCCTGAGAATGAAGAACAGTTCG
>JAJJMA010300133.1:60350-85581 GCA_023529015.1 Papaver nudicaule
CCGAATCTACATTCGGCCCTCACGATACTATTTTTTTAGGGCCGAATACACATTCGGCCCTCACGATACTATTTTTTACATGCTAAATCTCAAGAAGAGCAGGAGGCTCTAGAAATGGAGCTTGAAAATGTATACGAGATGATGAATGACATGAAGATCCAGAACCAAGACTTAGAAGATGAAGTTCAGCAGCTTACCGATAGAAACAAAATTCTTAATGAGAAAAACATGGCGTGTACCATGTCGATTAAGAATTTGCAAGATGAAGTCATTCTTGTGAAGGAAGCAGAAAGGAAACTTAAAGAAGAGGTTGAGCTCCGTTTGGACGAAAGGAACGCTCTTATTAGGGATATGATTAAGAATATATAGGTTAATTAGTTAACTCTAATCTTATTATTAACTCTAATCATATTAGGGGGTAGTTTGGTATTTAAAAAAGTTAGAAAACTAAAGGGGGACCAAAATTACTAAGGGGAGGGACGGCGGGAGGGGGCGCAGAATTTTGGGACGGCTCAAAGCATGTGCCATATTTTATATCCAATTGGTGTAGAAGAGGTGTAAGATTTACATTTAAATTTAAAGTCTAAGTTATCTTCTTTTTTCGTTTGTGCATGGGTAAGGTGGTGGTGTGAGGAGATTAGAGAAACAGAGAGATGGTGTGAGGGAATATATAGCGAGGAAAATGAAAATTTGAGGGAGATAAGAGTATATAATGAAAGGGAGATAAATAGGGAGAAAAGGAGTGAATATAAGAGAGTAGAGAGATTAGTTGTAGGAGATGTGATAATTAATCAAAAGATGAGTATGAGTGATGATGGTTGTATGGTTATGTTTATATAGAGAGAAATGGTTAGTACTGATTAGAATCAGTAGAAAGGAGAGAGTGATAGATAAGAGTTGTATTGATAACATGGATTATGATGGTGATAAAGCTTAAGGTGGTGGTGGTGTTGATGATGTTGATCTTGATGATAAGAGTCATTTAAACTTAGGTAACCTTTATAAACGATTCTTGTATGATAATTATGATATGGGTAGTCATTAGATGTTGAAAATATATTGAAATCAATCATGTAATTGTTGTTTATGATGATCATGACTTAGGGTGTAACGCTGTCCTGTTTTGTGACGCGAGTTTGATCAACTTAACTATTTTATTGATTTTTGGTTATAACATGAGAAATGGGCGTCTGTTCCTTAGATTTCCATAGAGACCGAGTTTGCTTGATGATACGAATACGATCAGAGGTATCAAGAGTGTGCCTTGATTTGCTTTGATGATCACAGAAAAGAAAAACGTTAACTAATTAAACTTCTTCTTTCTTATTCTTCTTAGAGAAATCTCGATTACAGATGAACTCTCTGCCTCTCGTCTTTCGACTTCTCTGCTTTTCTTCTAGACATTGGTCTCTTTATATAGAGCACCATGTCTCACAATTAAACTAGGAATATAAATCCTAAAACTAGACAAATCCTAAACTAGGAAAGTCTTAAATAAGTAAACACTTAAAATAAGTAAAACACTTAAACTCTTCCAGTATTTTCTGGAAGCTTCTTGGCTGCCAATGTTCTGGCCTTCGTTGCCATTGCTTAGCCGGTTGTTGGCTAGTCTTCTGATACCCCTGTATCAAGGCTCCCCCTCTTTAAAAAGCTTGTACACCCGTGCAAGCTATAAACTTGAGGGTAGGAAAAGTTTCTTCACCTTGTTCTTTGCTGAACCATTTTGCCTTGCTTGGTAATTGTCCAACTCTTCCCACACGAAACATCACTCGGTTACCTCTCCTGGTAGGTGTAATCTTAGACTCTACAATACAGTCTTCTTTCAAAATGTCCTCTCTTTCAACTCTCAAGTCCTCGACAGCTGGTAGCTTGAGTTCTTGGCCTTCATCTTCATGCAACATTGGAGGTTCAAATAACTTCAGGTATTCAGCGTTAATAACTGAGTACATTTGCATATACGATGGCAAATCTAGCTGAAAAGCGTTATCTCCATACTGCTTCAATATCCTAAAAGGCCCATATCGTATAGGTCTTAATTTCTTTGCTTCACCCTTGAGTCTTTCTTTTCCTATCCGTAACCAAACCAAGTCTCCTACTGTAAAGTTACAAGGAACTCTATGTTTATCACTCTTGGCCTTGTACTTAGCCTGTGTTTTCTGCAACTGAGCTTCAACTAACTTCTGTATCTTGTGAATCTTCTCCACAAACTTCTCAGCTTTTGTAGTATCTTCTTCAATAGACTCAGCATCTGTATTGGTGTTGAAAACCATATCAAAAGGTCCTTGTGGCAGATAACCCAAACAGACTTCAAAAGGAGTTTTCAAGGTGGAACCATGGACTGCTCGATTGAAAGAAAACTGAAGGTAAGGCAGACTTTCATCCCAAGTCTTAGGGTGCTTAGCGTTATATCCTCTTAATAGGTGTACAATCGTACGATTTACTACCTCCGTCTGTCCATCTGTCTGAGGATGGAACGCAGTACTCCGGTTGAGTTTTGTATCCATTAAACCCCATAGTTTGGTCCAGAATTGACCCAAAAAACGACTATCTTTGTCCGAAATAATAGAAGTAGGAAGACCAAAATGTTTCCAGACATGAATGAAGAATAGTCTAGCTGCCCCTTCTCCTGTTACTGTCTTCTTGCATGGAATTAGATTGATCATCTTGCTGAAACGATCAACTACAACAAACAAATAGTCGTTTCCAGACTTAGTAGTTGGCAATCCTCCTAGAAATTCCATAGAGATACTTTCCCATGGCCTAAGCGGTACTGGTAATGGAATGTATAACCCTCTCTTTCGATTAGTTGGCTTTGACGTATTGCATAGAATGCATCCCCGTACATAATTGTTAACATCCATTTGCATCTTTGGCCAATAAAGATACCTCTTCAAGTTCAACAGCGTTTTCTCCACTCCAAAATGGCCAGCCAATCTTGATGTGTGAGCTTCTCTGATCCAATGTACTCTATCACCTCCTTTGGGAATGCACAAGACAGTACCTTTGTACATCATTCCTTCTTTGAGTTGGAACTCGCTGACTTGTCCTTGACTTAATTTCTCGTATTCCTTCTGAAAATCTTCATCATCCTTGTACTGTTGAGAATAATCTTCAGGGAATAGTGGTTGTGTTTGCATGACCACCAATAAAGCTGTTGATTTAGGTGGCCTAGATAACATGTCAGCCACCTTGTTCGTTACTCCTTGCTTATACTTAATAACAATGTGAAATTGTTCTAGGTACGACGCCCACTTCATATGACGAGCTTGCTGAAGTTTTGACTGAGTTTGCAAATACTGTAAAGGTTTGTGGTCAGTGTGAACCACTACCTGTTTTCCAAGTAAGTATGGCCTCCAATGCTTCATCGTCTGATGCATGGCATACAATTCTTTATCATACGTAGGGTAGTTAACCACTGGACCCGTAAACATCTCAGAATGGTAGGCAATTGGCTTACCTTCTTGGAGTAGTACTGCTCCTAATGCATAGTTGGATGCATCAGTTTCGACTTCAAATGGTTTCTGCAGATTAGGTAATGCCAAAACTGGAGCTTCTGTGATTTTCCTCTTTAGTAGTTGAAAAGCAGCTTCATGTCTTGGTTCCCATTCAAAAACTTGACTAGCTTTAGTTAGTCCATGTAATGGCATAGCAATCTGTGAGAAATGCTTGATGAATTTACGCAAATATTGACATGCGCCTAAAAAACTTCTGACTTCAGTAACATTCTTGGGCACAGGCCAATTTGAAACTACGGCTATCTTTCCTGGATCGACCTGAATATTACCTCCACCGATGACAAAACCAAGAAAGATCAACTCTTGGCAACCAAATTCACACTTCTTCTGATTCAAACGAAGTTGATTATCTTCTAGTACTGTAAGTACCTTCTGAATGTGTTCTAGATGTTCCTCCCAAGACTTACTGAAAATTAGGATGTCATCTAAATACACAATCACAAAATCATCTATGAAGACACGTAGTACCTCATTCATCAGTCGCATAAAGGTAGCTGGTGCATTACATAACCCAAACGGCATCACTAGCCATTCAAACAGGCCTTGTCAAGTTTTGAATGCAGTTTTCCAGGTATCTTCCTCTTTAATCCTCACTTGATGATAGCCAGACTTAAGGTCAAGTTTGGTGAAGTATCGTGCATCACCTAGTTGATCAAGTAGGTCATCTATTCTTGGCAATGGATAACGATTCTTGACAGTGATCTTATTAAGAGCTCGATAATCTACACACATCCTCCATCCTCCATCTTTCTTAGGCACCAATAATACTGGCGAACCACAAGGTGAGCAGCTAGGCACTATCACCTTTTGTTCAAGGAGTTCACAAACTTGCTTCTTGATTTCTTCTGACTCTAATATGGAAGTCCTGTACAAACCCAAATTTGGTAGAGATGCATCCCCTGTGAGGTTAATTTCATGCTCTATAGCTCTCTTTGGAGGTATGAGTACCTCTGATTGAAAAAGCTTACTGAATTTTTCTTTTAAAACAGCAATGCTTTTGTCTTGAGGTGCAGACCTGACAGTATGCAATAACATCTTCTTTTCTCCTTCTACAGGTCGGATCATAAGCAACACGAACTTTCCACTTGCATTAATTAACCTCTTGACTTGAGTAGTGTTGACTAAATTCACAGTTGACGGCCCTGTGCTTGCGTGAATTCGATATTCCTTCTCATCTTTGATGAATCGATAGACTCTTTCCCTGTGATAATGTACGGCATCTCGTTTCCAAAGATAAGGATTTCCAAAAATCACTTGTGCTACATCTAATGGAACCACATCACAGGTAATCTCATCTACATACTTACTAGTAATAGCAAATTTGAACGTACATTGGGTAGTTACCTGTAGTTCAGTATCTTTCTGTATCCATCCCAAAGGGTATGGCTTAGAATGTGCTGTAGTAGGAAGTCCCAATTTACGTACCAATTTGTCAGAGATCAAATTCTTTTGACTGCCAGAATCAATAATAGCGTCTATAAGGCTTTGTTTCATCTGTATCTTAACATGAAACAATTCTTCTTGTTGATTCTCATCTGTAGCAACACAATTCAGCATCAATGTGAGCTTTGGATCTGGTTGCTGGAGTTCAGAGATATCTTCTACTCCAACATCTTCTGTCACTAATGTAGTTTTCCTCTGACTTCGATTTCCTTCACTTTCTCGCAGTTTCCTTGGCTTAAGATGAGGGTGCAGTGCCCAACATGTGTCTTTGACATGTCCTTTAGCTTGACAATGTTCACATGTTTTATCTTCTTTGTCTGAGTTGTTTCTACTTCGACTGGGTTCTGTTCTCTTTGGCCGTTCATCTGTTTTATTTCCAGACCGTCTCTCAGAATTTCCAGCTCCTTTGTTCCTAGCCTCAATAGCTACAGCTTTTACAGAAGCATCATCAAGATCTGTTACGTTGAACAACTTCAATTCTCTTCTTATTGAATCATGAAGACCTCCAACGTACTTTCGGAATGTTTCTGCACTCTCCATATCAACATCTAGAGCCAAAGCTTGTCGCTTAAAATCTGTGGTATATTCTTGCGCCGTCTGTTGATATCTTTGTCGTAGATGCTGCCATTTAAACCAACATTCATCATCATGACCTAGTGGATAGAATTGCTTCTTCATCAAAGCTTTAAACTGTACCCATGTTGCTGGTTCTGTTGGGTGTTTTTTCTTATACGATTTCCATCATACAAGAGCATGATTTGATAGTTTCAAGCTAGCAAAACTGATTTTTTGAGCATCAGTTACGTGATGTACAGAAAAATAGTTTTCCAACTTGTCTATCCATCCATCTAGTTTGTCAGCATCTATGGAACCATCATAATCAGTAAAGTCGATTTTGATTCCGACCTTCAGTCCTCCATATAAACTCTGGTGTGAAGATTCATCATCTTCAACATCCTCTTCTGCTTCTCCTGATGAAGTGTTCCCTTTATTCTTCTTTTTTGAGTTAAACCCCTTACTCTCAATACTACTTTTTACGAATAGATGTACTAAATCCGTTAAGCTTTGTAGCTTCTGCTCTTCCGTCATATTCTTCTCGCCTTCACCAGGTGAAAAACTATCTTCTCCTTCTCCCATCTTCTTGTAATAACTTTCTTTAGGTTTTCTTGTATCTGGTAAGATCAATGTAGACTCTCCTGATCGTATGTATCCTTCCCGTGTTAAGACCATGCACCACAGTTATTCCGCAGGTGTCAGAACACGGCTCTGATACCACTTGATACGAATACGATCAGAGGTATCAAGAGTGTGCCTTGATTTTCTTTGATGATCACAGAAAAGAAAAACGTTAACTAATTAAACTTCTTCTTTCTTATTCTTCTTAGAGAAATCTCGATTACAGATGAACTCTCTGCCTCTCGTCTTTCGACTTCTCTTCTTTTCTTCTAGACATTGGTCTCTTTATATAGAGCACCATGTCTCACAATTAAACTAGGAATATAAATCCTAAAACTAGACAAATCCTAAACTAGGAAAGTCTTAAATAAGTAAACACTTAAAATAAGTAAAACACTTAAACTCTTCCAGTATTTTCTGGAAGCTTCTTGGCCGCCAATGTTCTGGCCTTCGTTGCCATTGCTTAGCCGGTTGTTGGCTAGTCTTCTGATACCCCTGTATCACTTGATTTAGTTAAGAATTGAATTTTTGGTGACCAATTTAGTGACTGATGTCAAATCTGGAAATCTGGGTAAAAACAGCCGTGTGGTGACTTGTTCTAGACCATTTCTAGGACGATAAGATTTTTTTTGATTTTTATCAAACCATGTAGTTGTAGTACACTTACCAGGCTTTCCATTCATATATAGCATGCTTCATTTCGATCAAAATTGAGTTATATATGATTTTCCAAAGTTAGACCCTTGTGCTGTTTTTGAATTGAAAAACATAAGAATTTTGGCCAAGTATGGGTGGGGAGTCAGACTCGAATCATACGAGTCAGACGAGTCAGAAAGGATGTGGGTCGGTAAGTGGGTAAACGGTTCGGGTTGATGAATTCGGGCCACGAGACCCGGGGCGTTTGAAGGTGACACGTGGCAGTCGGTTAGCGGGCCGGGTCGACCCGCTGGGCCATGGGTTAGGGTCAGTTTCAGTATTTTGGGTTTTTGGACAACTTAGAGGCCAAATTAGCTTTTGGTTCCTTCTGCAAAGTTGGAGATCTTCGCGAGACCTTCGAAATGACATATAATTCATCTAATTTTGATGAGTAGATTATTTATTATTAAATAAATAGTAAAATTAGAGATATCAATAGTTACACTTAGGTCATAATTATGAACTCGTAGGATATTGTATTGTACTTACTTTATGAGCTTATTGGCTATTCATTGAATGATTTTGTGATTAACAATTACTTTGTATTAACAACGATTAGTGCGAAAGATGAACCAGTGGAGGGAGGACTTCAAGGTAGGCATGGATTGTCATCAATCCAAGTGGGAACTCTTATTACCTTCCTGTAATCATTAATTAGTTTAATGTTTAATTATCTGTAAGCATGTTTGTGTGTATTGGATGGGTATGCGCCTGATATGTGTTGTTGGTTTCCCCGCGAGGAGTGTTTGTGTTTTTACACGGCTTCTCGCTAAGTCAAGTAGGCCGGCAGACCCCCGGTTGAATATTATCTAGTAGGCTGGCAGACCCCCCGGTTCGTTATTATTGAGTAGGACGGCATCCCCCCGTTTCAATACTACATATTTTATATACTATTTTATCTAGTAGGCCGGCATACCCCCCGGTTCAATACTATTATATCATATTCTATTTGGGGAAATCACTCGTACGCATATTGTGCTTGTTTGTCATGGTCTTATTGGTAATGGTTGAACCATTCCTTTGGGAATATCATTCTACCTGACTGGGTAGAAAGGTTGAACCATTCTTTTGGGAATATCATTGCGGTCTGACTGGTTATGCTAACGTTTACTCGGGAGAAATCCTGGTTTCATAATTTGTGTGGGCACTTTATGAGATTGCTATGCGGGGACGGGTTAGAATAACACTTACTTAACATGTTATATCTTGATGACTTGCTGAGTGTTGAGTGTAAAAAGTGTTTACTGCTTTCTTTAGTAGAATTGTTAGTGATTACTTGAATGTTGTATTTGTTTCCACTGAGCACCCTTCGGGATGATGTGCTCACTCGTTTCCACTTCAGTTTCAGTTATCAGAAGCGATGGTGCACGTGAAGATTTACGATTCGTAATCTAAAGACTTAGCGAGTTAACGATGTTTGTGTTATATTTTACATCTTTGTTATTGTAACAACAACACATTACTTTTATTATATCACTTGAGAGGTTTTTTCTTTTACATAATATCAGAGAGGGTTAGTTTTGAGGATAAATCTGTAGATTGAAATATTAAATTGGAGTATAATTACTTGTATTAGATCCTTAATGCCTCATAGCGTAGAATGTGCCTTTGACTTCTAAGTAGGTCGATTTTTGGGGCGTTACACTACCTCTAGTAATGCCATTATTAACAATCATCACTTGGATATTATCCCATCTAGCATAAGTGTTGAAGAAAACATCACCCTATGTGTCATCCCTACCTCTCATGAAATCAAATTTGCCTTATTTCAAATGAAACCAGATAAATCCCCTGGTCCAGATGGTTTGGGTCAAATTTCTATCCAAAAAACTGGAATATAGTGGGTGAAAATGTTACTGCTATGATCCAAAACTTCTTCAGAACATGCCATATGCTTAAGGAAATAAACTCTACTTTCATTTCTCTTATACCAAAAAATGAAAACCCAACTTCAGCTGTGGAATTTAGACCAATAGCACTTTGCAACACTACTTACAAAATCATTTCCAAAGTTATTGCCAACAGACTCAAACCTCTTTTAGACAACCTTATATCCCCTTACCAGTCTGCTTTTGTCCCTGACAGACAAATAACAGACAACATTGCTACTGAACTTATTCATTGTATGAGGAATAACAAGAAACAGATGGGTTACATGGGTAATAAAGTTGACATGTCAAAAGCTTTTGACAGGGTTGAATGAGATTTTTTGCTGACAATCCTGGCAAAATTGGGTTTCAATGAACAATTCTGCAAAATCATCAGGGAATACATTAGTACGACTAATCTTGCTGTTATGCTTAATGGTGTCCCCTGTGATTTCTTCAAACCTACTAGAGGATTAAGACAGGGTGTTCCTTTATCCCCTTATCTTTTCCTTCTATGTATGGAATCTTTATCTACAACTATAATGCATGAAGAATC
The DNA here is from genome assembly GCA_023529015.1 of Papaver nudicaule. Taxonomy (NCBI): domain Eukaryota; kingdom Viridiplantae; phylum Streptophyta; class Magnoliopsida; order Ranunculales; family Papaveraceae; genus Papaver; species Papaver nudicaule. The sequence goes on from JAJJMA010300133.1 coordinate 69,605, forward strand.
TATAGATACCATATCTGGCATCAGACTTTCCAATAATGCTGCCCTTATTTCTCATTTGTTAGTTGCTGATGATTGTCTTGTTTTCTGTAATGCTACCTTAGAAAGTGCTAATAACATTACTAGAATGTTTCAACTTTTTAGTGACTCTTCTTGTCAACTAATAAATTTTAGCAAATCAAGATATTCTTTAGTAATAGGATGAATGAGAACTTAGCTGAAGAAATTACCAATAATATGGTTATTCCCCTGAATGATTAATATCTAGGTGCCCCTCTCTTTACTCATCAATCTAAGATACCATGCTTTCAAGGAATTGTCACTAAAACGGAAACTAAAATGTCAAGATGGAAAGGCATAACTGTTTCTACTGCTGGTAAAGCTGTTATCATCAAGAACTCCTCTTCCGATTTCCCAATTACCAGGTGACCTGTTTTAGAATCCCAGTTGGCATAGCTAAAAAGGCAGAAGACCAACAAAGAGATTTTTTCTGGGGAAAGAAGGAGGAAGGTCCAAAAAGATTGTATCATAAAGCCTGAAACTCTGTATGTAGGCCTATTTCTGAAGGAGGACTAGGAATAAAAAACTTTAAAAAAATCAATGAAGCCATGATTTCTAAAATGGCATGGAGATTCAATACCCTAAAACTTGACGGGCTAACAACATGAAACTAAAATATTACCCTGACACTACTATCCTTAGAATGAGTATCAAAGCTAGAAAGTCTGATTCTTGGATTTGGAAAGGTATCCTACAAGGTATAACTAGAATTCAAAATTGCAGTATAATAAAGATATGAAATGGGTGCACCACTAACCCATGGCTAGACAATTGGATACCAGGTCACAAACCACATATTCAGAAAAGTAACAACTATGATGGTAGCATATATAATCTTAATGAATGCATAACCTCTGCTTGTACTTGGAATACTACCGAACTTCTTATATATAGCAACATTGTTAATATCATTACCACTTTGATATTTCCTGATATTGATTGCAATGATAGCATAAGTTGGACCCTTACTGCTAGTGGTAAGTTTACAATAAAGTCACTATATGATAAACTTACCTATAGACCACCTCTTCCTATAACAGTTCAACGTGATTAGAAGAAATTCTGGATTCTTAAACCACACTTAGAGTTAGAATGTTCACTTGGAAAGATGCCCACAATATATTGTCTACTGGGGCAAAAACAACTAAAATATTACCTAACATAGACTCTGTTAGGGAATTGTCCGGTCAAACCCACTAGCATTGGTATGTCAAGCTGGTTGTCAGTTTTAGGTGTCAAAACACAATTCTTGATTTAGCCTACTAGAGTTTAGATTTCGGAATTGGGATATATACTAAGTAGTAGAGACCTTGAAGACGAATACTGTGAAGACAAAGAAGACATCAATTATTCTTCATCGACAAAAGGTTAGTAGGAGTTATGACTTTTATGGAAATTCTTCTATTCTACTTTCTCTATCTTTCGAAATAGTCGACTACTTTAGTAGTGATATTAATAGCGATTGAGATCGTGTTCTTGTCTACATGACCATGTGTTATTTTAGTGTTTGTTCCCGCAAATACTAAGATTACAAGAATGCATGAGATAGATTCGATACCATTTGTCCATTGCAATGGTTTGCTTGCAAATCACTTGTTGGATATGGGTGAATCTAAAGGAGTACTTTTGAGCAAGAGTCCAGTGGATTATAGCTGAGGACGTTTAACCCGTCTAAGTACTGGTTAAGCCCAGAACTTCCAGTGGGTCCTGTTAAACCCTAATCTGAATGGCGGACGGTTCCCAAACCATACGTGGAACAGAAACTCGGAATTTCTCCTGAGTTCCAAAGTGTCATTTTGTACGCGTACCTACGCGAACCTTAAAATTGATACTTTTGGCTGTGATTCAGATAGACGGTTCGCAAACCGTCCCAAGTGAATATTCTTCTGGATCTTCACTCGAGTTAAACTCTGAACTCCTTTATCTCTTAGTTGGACTTGGATTATCACGAAAATATCTTATGTGGTCCATCTAACGGTTCTCAATGTGTCAATAAGATAAAGATTATCTGTGGTCTGTTGGATCTCTATCTTGAAGTGTTTTTGAGCTAACAAAACACTTGTCAGATAAATGATTAATGATTTCCAATTGAGATAAATCTCTTTTACTTGGTTTGCAAGTTTAGGGTTTCTAAAACTTGTGAGACAAGTAATTGGTTGCTTTATTCCAAAGCAACCTATCTTATTGAGTGCTATAAATAGAGGTGTCTAAGGATGAATACCGCAAGCATCAAGCATACGTGAAGGTCCTTTGGGAAGTGATCGTAAAACTCTTTTTACTTCGGTGAATGCTTATTGTGGTATAGTCATCCTCTATTAGGTAGCAGTTCCTCTTGGGATTTTACCTACGAATATAAATATTTTTCTTGAGAGTTGGGAAGCACAGGTAGGAGAATGAGACCTTAGTGGTTGAAATCGAAGTAACCTGTAACCTTGGTAACCTGATCACGTTCTTGTCCATTATACGGTCCTTCTCTTCTGATATAAGGCCATTCAAGAACTGATACGTTACACACAGGGTTTTGAAAGGAAGCAACGCACGACTGCACTCGGTGTTGTAAGACCTAGTTAGCTCCAGTTGTATAAGTTTCTTAAGTGATTCTTCTTTTACAACTGAGGTAGAGACAAGTTGGGCATAGTTTACTCGGTTTACTTGTCAGCCCCCGCTTGTAAGTAGATTTCCAAGGAAGTCACTTTGTGTATGTCAAACTGATAGAGGACATTTCAAACATACGTCGATAATTGAGGTTGCAAAGCCGGAATTGTTGACACAAGCCTTTAACAACGGTTAAAGCAACTCCTAGGCTTGTAAAGGACGTCAGCTAGGGGAATCTAGTGCGTGAAGATCTGTGGGGGATCTAGAGACGTAAGGAGTGCGACAGTAGCCAGTTCGCTTGGAGGGTGGAATTGGTCTCTGATACATCCCATACCTAAGTGTTATAGTAGGCTAGTGTTTGTAGACAATTTGTACTGTGTGGTGTTCAATCTGGACGAGGTCCCGAGGTTTTTCTACAGGTTGTAGTTTCCTCGTTAAAAAAATCTCTGGTGTCTTGTGTGCTTTACTTTCCGCATTATATTCTCTGACTATATAATTAAAGAAAACACAAGAAGTACGTTATTAATAAACTTGATTGTTGTTCTCAATCCATTGCTTGGATTTACCAAGACTCCGTCTTGCGTTGGACTGATCCTTTGAGATCCAAACTCAGGTTAACAGATCTGGATATTGATTTTTGAGATCGTCCAGATCTGACTATAAGTCTCACGAGCCCAAACGAAAAGTTTGTTGTATTTCGGCACCCCTGCTTTTTCAATTGGTATCAGAGTCGGTGAACACATTAAGGACGTAACTGTCTGTGTTTATCGCGGCTTGTGAGTTATGGAACAAAGCTCAAACGCTTGTAATGTATTAATAGATGTTGAAGATGATGATGCGGAAGATCCACTGCCAGGTCTCATCATATCAGCAAGAGAACTCCTTAGCATTCCTCCCAAAGGTATTAAGTTTATTCAAGGCTTCATCGATCTTGGAAAACAAAATGATAATATCTCCCATGATCTAGAGACATATCTTAAGAAATAAGAAGAGTCTCTAAATCGACTAAACAAGGTCATGGAGGAAAGCAAATGTGTTGACTTTGACATTGATCAACTTATTAGAGAGACTGAATCGTCTTTTTATAAAAGAAGTCAAGATCAAGTCATTACCAATACCCTTCTGATTGAGGAACCCATGGATGTAACAATTCATGATCAACTGTGTGTTCTACACATTGATGAAACTCATAAGAAGGAATCATCTGTAAAATCTTATCCCCACAAACAAGATGTAATTCGTCTTATTAAACAGGAAAACAGATCTACAAGCTTTGCCAAAAAATCGTCCTGTTGTACGAACTATTTACAGTTCACAAGGGCAAAGCACAAGGGTTATAAATTCTTTCATAAACCCTTCTCAGAGAAAAGGATATTAATTTATCTAAAACCTGAGAAAAATACTTTCAATTTTGGAATATAAAGAATTAAATTTAATAAATTCCAAAATTCCTCAGTTTCAATAAGAAACTGGAAAGAGATTCTCTCTTGGGGCGCGAAAGTATTTTATGTCTGAATATTAAGCCTATTTCACTCTAAGCTTGATATGAAGACATCAATGGAATGGTTTCTCACAAACTAATTCTAAATGTTGAGTCTTTCTCAATTAGAACTTAGTATGGTCACTAAACAAGAGAAAAATGTCCTAAAAATTGACCTAGGAAGTAGTCAAAGACTCTCTTTGACCAAGACACATGTGTTTCACACATGTAAGGCCTAGGAACCCCTAGAACCGGGTCTGAAAACTACTCACTGGACTGTTCAGTGACTCAATGGGTCATCCAGACCCATGACCCGGTTCCCGAACCGCTCGGACCCGAATTTCTCCGGTTAAGATCTCCTCGAGTCCATTCTTCACCTCACCTACTTCTTGAGGTTTAGAAAAGCTCTAATGGATGTTCTCTGCAACTAATTGAGATCTTTGAGGTTCCCGAACCAATTTGCTTCATCTTGGTACTAAGACGAGCGGGTTGGAAAAACATCTGAGGGGTTATAAATTTTTCTTGCCATCTCTTTGTAGTTTGAGAGAAATCATCAAGTAAGTTTCCTAGCCATCTTGTTCTTGATATCATGTCTAGAAAAAGTGCTAGAAACTAGGCCTCAACCAGCAGGGCAATTGATGTGAATGAGAGTGATGATGAGCCAATTCCCTGGTCATCAGATGAAGAAACTATGCCTGAGGCGGTTCCCGAACCGTCCCATGATCCAGGTCTCAGTAAGCCTTTCATCAACGAGTCAGCCGAAGCTGAGTATGTGAAGAAACGGGGCTTCACAGTAGAAAGGAAACTGGACTCAAGTACTTTGGATTCATACCCACCGTTTATGAGTCTTCTTACATGGGGACAAATTCATGGAGGTATTTACACCGACAACTTTCCTTTTGTTGTTCGTATGTTTTATGCCAACATGTATGAATGCAATATGGATCATTGTAGTTTCATGACTCGAATTGGCAACCAAATTCTCAAGGTGAATAAGGTTGTACTTGTATCAATACTTCAGTACCCTGCCTTCGAGATGACACTCCCACAATTGGGAAGGGGTCGTCCATCTGATCACAGACTTGCTAAAGGTGTACTTGACTTTAGCCCTCAGTGGAAAGATGGCAAAGCTTCTATTAATGGAATTAGGCCTGAGCTGAATGTTTTTGGTATTTTAGCCTCACATAATCTTATTCATGTTACCCTGAATAAAGATAAGTGGAACAGAGACATGTTTGAGCTAGTTTATCATATTCGCAAATGGAATGGTCCAATTGATTTATGTGGCACTATCATCAGACAGATGATTCAGACCTGAGATAACAAACAAAGGAATATCGGGTTCCCCTGCTTGATTACAGAAATCTGCAAGAGGTTCAAGGTTAGAATGTTCGGACCAATGGGCGATGGCCCAAAGCTCTTCGCTCACAAGGACATTGACAAGATTAAAAAATCTGGTCAAATGGTCGGACAAGATCCCCGCATAGCACAACTTGAGGCAAAAATCTACAGGCTTCAAACCAAGTGCGATGGATACACTCAGGTTGTTAACCTTGCAGTACCTCATGTTCCTCCGTACATTGCTGAGAATATGTACAATATCATTGGGGATCATACCATTCCATCTGACGACGAGGATATGGAGTGATCTATTTCATTTCTTTATGCTTTTGTTAAACTTTTCTTTGTGTTGTGTGAACTATTTCCATTTGAACATCGTCTGTATTAATCTTAATACTCCTTGATGTTTTGTTACTTGAAGTTTAAATTTAGCATTTCTGCTTATGCTTTATTTATCAACCGTTCAAGTATACAGGAAAATTCACAAGAGACATCATGTTACACTTATGTTCATCCAATTATGAACATGGTCTCATAAATCTCGGGGGAGACTCACATGTCAAAGGAAACATTAACGTCGTATTTACAAAAGTTATTATTTTTCTCATGATTGATAGGTGTCGAAAACACCTCTCTAAAATATCAATTGATTATGCTTTCTTTGCTATTTTTCTTGTATTAGTTGCGTTTTACGTTTTGTTTGCATTTTGCAGATATTTTGGAGTCATGTGAGATAAAAAGAAGCAATTAGGAGCTCAAAGCATTGTTTTGCAACTTTGGGGAGCGGATGGACATGGAGCCAGAGGGACACAAATCTTGCAGGTGTAGAAAAGCAGAATCATTGAAGGCAGCCACTGTTGGGCAGCCATATGGTTCTAGAAGAAAGTTACTGAAGCATCTGAGAATCTCACTCGAGGCAGCCACCTAACAGTTCATTTCTACTGAAGCGGACAAGTTTTATGATCAGGGGGTCCGTCATCCTTATACCCACCAAATCAGAGAACTTAGGGTCCATTTTCGCACCAGCTAGCTACGGGTTCAGGTGGTACCAGGGCTCGGACATCAGTTGGGAAGAGGTCAGACATATTTCAAAGGAGAAGAAAACTGAAGATTGGGCAGAGTTTGTTATCGACTGAGAATACAGGAAGAAACTAAAGAAAGAAGAACAAAGGTTCCAGTTGGGTTACGATTCTGGCCTGATTCGGGGGAGAGATTTGAACCAACAATACAGATGAATGGGGGAGATTTGAAGACATGATTTCGTGTTCTGGGAATGAATGATTGATTGGTTTGTTTGTATGATTGTTATTGCAGGGAAGAATACATGATTGTGCTTAGAAATATACAGGAAAGACACACAAGCACAGCAGCAGGGAAATGCCCATAGTATGTTTGCTGAAATGCCCGAGTTACCTGTCCAGTCCAATTTCAAGTTCAGCTGCATCTTTGCCACCGGCTAGCCATAGTTCTGGCGAGTCTTTGTGAATGGTTAAGATAGCAATTCGAAGACAAGAAGGCAGCATAGTTTGGGTACCAGTTATTCATTGATTTGGAAAAGAGTTTCAAGCCGAGAAATCAGTTGGAAAAGTGGTGTTGACGTTGATTACTAGTAACATACGGTGTAGATTGAGACTTGTTTTTAGAAGATTCGATAAGTCAGGGAATTGGGTTTTCGTGGGAGTAAAGATCGCAGGCTATTGAAGGCTATAAAAGAGGACCAAAACCAACAGGAGCAGGGACATCTCATATCATACATCACACAAAAAACCACCGCCAGTTTGCATCTCCACTGAGAGGAGCTTTGCTCCTCTCCAACCTACCACCACCACAGCTTCTCCACCACCAGCTACCACCTTGCAGCCACCACCATCACAGCATACAACATCCTTGCATCACCGCAGCACCATCTTTGCACACCACATACACTCCATCTGTCCACACCAGCACCATACAGCAGCAACTACTCGAGCTCCACGACGTTTTCATCACCAACATCAGCAGTACCACCACCACGTCGCCGCCGCCAGTTCACACCATCCACCACCAAGCTCAAGGAGTTCGCTGTTTGCTTCCACTTCATACTAGCATCACAATTGGGCTTTGTTTTCTCACTTTGAACTCCTTTAATTCTTTGGATTTATTGTCAAGAATATGAACTCCTTTTGTAGCTAATTTTGCATGATGATTGAGGTTGAACTTGAAGTCATGAATATGAGTTATTGATTGGTTGCATTAAAGTCTATTTTGATCTCTATTTTGTTTGTTGTTAATTTTCTACCATGTTTGAATACAATGAATCATTACCTATTTGCTTGAATACGCGGTCATGCATCTATTTGATGATTTTATTGCTAGTTTGAGATTCTTCGACCCGTAATTGTCTAGGATTGATAACAACAAGTAGCAATTCATGATTGTTGATGGCGGGATGCTTTTAAATAATTGTGAAGTAGAATAATTGCCTTAGTCTACAATCCGAGCTTATGAGAAAGTGACTAGGTCTTACCCCAATTCATTGAACTTAATGCTTTTGATTGATTACACCTAGAGAGCTTGTTTTAGGTGGTCTAATTGAATAGTATCCTCTAGAGAAATTATTCTAGTAGGTGATTTTGGAATTGATTAGGATAGTTGAGCTTGTAACTATTCTAGGGTGGTGATAAAGATAATATTGTGAGAAATATGACTTGCAATTCAATTGTGCTGATTTCATTGATTGATAGGAATACCTTGATCATTCTCATCTCATCTCATTGTTTCGTTACCTTGCATACATTCATTCATTCAGAAAATTAGGTCAACAACTTAGCTCTCTCCCTCAGGAACGAACCTGCTTATCCATACTATTATTTAGTTTAGAGAAGTAAGGAATATATTTTTTGTGTGAGTTCGGCACTCATCAATGATCAAGAAACTTTTGATTGTATGATTTTTAGGGTTTTAATAAACTCAAAATCATATACTCTTTTCCAAGAAGTTGGCTAAGAAAAGAGATTATAAACAAAGCAAAACTGGATAACATTAATTTTTTTTTGTCCATGTTAGACTTTGTAAGTTGTTCTTTATTGAATAACACCACATGGGGGAGAGTTCTTAACTTGAACTTGCGCTTAATAACCAATCTTTTTGGGGAGCGTGGTTGTGGAATATTAGGAGAAAAGTGTATCTATATTTCTCCAAAGATGAATCAACTTAGAGATCACCGTTCTGATTTCCTAGTTATGTCATCTTTAAGCTTGGTATGTGAGTACTTAGCTTAACATATCCTCGTAGGTTTATGAAACTCTAGTATCGAACTACTTTGTCATATTTTTGTGACAAATAGGGGGAGAATACATATGGTTCTTGTTCTTGTGGTGCATAACCATAAGGGGACGTCATGTGCTTATTTGTTGTGTTTTTTCAAAGTATCAAGTAAGGGGGAATAATTAAAGCTGAGAAGAAGCATCATATCAGGAATGAGTAGAATCACTTTAAAAGTTTTGATACACATACTTTAAAATTTGCTCAGATTCTTACACTTAGCACAAACAACATGTGGGATTAGCATATTAACCCATGTAAGCTTGAGCGTACCTTTGTGGTTGTTTGAGCTGGATATGTTGTAACTGCTATCTACGGATTCATCAACAAGAGTTCAATGAACACATAAAGACTCAAGGGAGAAGTTGAAGAATTCAAAAAATAAAGATACATCTGGTTAGTACTTAATTGTATATCTTTTGAATCCATATGTAAATTGGTTTTGTCACTAAAATTGACAAAGGGGGAGATTGTTAGGGCATTGTCCGGTCAAACCCACTAGCGTTGGTATGTCAAGCTGGTTGTCAGTTTTAGGTGTCAAAACACAATTCTTGATTTAGCCTACTAGAGTTTAGATTTCGGAATTGGGATATAGACTAAGTAGTAGAGACCTTAAAGACGAAGAATGTGAAGACAAAGAAGACATCAATTATTCTTTATCGACAAAAGGTTAGTAGGAGTTATGACTTTTATGGAAATTCTTCTATTCTACTTTCTTTATCTTTCGAAATAGTCGACTACTTTAGTAGTGATATTAATAGCGATTGAGATCATGTTCTTGTCTACATGACCATGTGTTTCTTTAGTGTTTGTTCCCGCAAATACTAAGATTACAAGAATGCATGAGATAGATTCGATACCATTTTTCCATTGCAATGGTTTGCTTGCAAATCACTTGTTGGATATGGGTGAATCTAAAGGAGTACTTTTGAGTAAGAGTCCAGTGGATTACAGCTGAGGACGTTTAACACGTCTAAGTACTGGTTAAGCCCAGAACTTCCAGCGGGTCCTGTTAAACCCTAATCTGAATGGCGGACGGTTCCCGAACCATACGTGGAACATAAACTCGGAATTTCTCCTGAGTTCCAAAGTGTCATTTTGTACGCGTACCTACGTGAACCTCAAAATTGATACTTTTGGCTGTGATTCAGATAGACGGTTCGCAAACCGTCCCAAGTGAATATTCTTCTGGATTTTCACTCGGGTTAAACTCTGAACTCCTTTATCTCTTAGTTGGACTTGGATTATCACGAAAATATCTTATGTGGTCCATCTAACGGTTCTTAATGTGTCAATAAGATAAAGATTATCTCTGGTCTATTGGATCTCTATCTTGAAGTGTTTTTGAGCTAACAAAACACTTGTCAGATAAATGATTAATGATTTCCAATTGAGATAAATCTCTTTTACGTGGTTTGCAAGTTTAGGGTTTCTAAAACTTGTGGGACAAGTAATTAGTTGTTTTATTCCAAAGCAACCTATCTTATTGAGTGTTATAAATAGAGGTGTCTAAGGACGAATACCGCAAGCATCAAGCATACGTGAAGGTCCTTTGGGAAGTGATCGTAAAACTCTTTTCACTTCGGTAAATGCTTGTTGTGGTATAGTCATCCTCTATTAGGTAGCAGTTCCACTTGGGATTTTACCTACGACTATAAAGACTTTTCTTGAGAGTTAGGAAGCACAGGTATGAGAATGAGACCTTAGCGGTTGAAATTGAAGTAACCTGTAACCTTGGTAACCTGATCACGTTCTTGTTTATTCTACGGTCCTTCTCTTCTGATATAAGGCCATTCAAGAACTGATACGTTACACACAGGGTTTCGAAAGGAAGCAACGCACGACTGCACTCGGTGTTGTAAGACCTAGTTAGTTCCAGTTGTATAAGTTTCTTAAGTAATTCTTCTTTTACAACTGAGGTAGAGACAAGTTGGGCATAGTTTACTCGGTTTACTTGTCAGCCCCCGCTTGTAAGTAGATTTCCGTATGACCTGGAGCAATCCGAAGAAAGTCACTTTGTGTATGTCAAACTGATAGAGGACAGTTCAAACATACGTCGATAATTGAGGTTGAAAAGGCGGAATTGTTGACACAAGCCTTTAACAGCGGTTAAAGCAACTCCTAGGCCTGTAAAGGACGTCAACTAGGGGAATCAAGTGCGTGACGATCTGTGGGGGATCTAGAGACGTAAGGAGTGCGACAGTAGCCAGTTCGCTTGGAGGGTGGAATTGGTCTCTGCTACATCCCAGACCGAAGTGTTATAGTAGGCTAGTGTTTTTAGACAGTTTGTACTATGTGGTGTTCAATCTGGACGAGGTCCCGAGGTTTTTCTACAGGTCGTAGTTTCCTCGTTAAAAAAATCTCTGGTGTCTTGTGTGCTTTACTTTCCGCATTATATTCTCTGACTATATTAATTAAAGAAAACACAAGAAGTACGTTATTAATAAACCTGATTGTTGTCCTCAATCCATTGTTTGGATTTACCAAGACTACGTCTTGCGTTGGACTGATCCTTTGAGATCCAAACTCAGGTTAACAGATCTAGATATTGATTTTTGAGATCGTCTAGTGATAGGTGCATAAAACACCTTAATATCATCAATTGATTATGCTTTCTTTGTTAGTTTTCTTGTGAAATACAGTGCATTACTCTTGTTTTCTATTGTGTAACATTTATTAGGTTGAATCATCCAAAAAGGAGCTAAAAGTGTCAAAAGGAGCAAGGAGCAAAAGAGCAAAAAGAGAAGGAAGGCCAAAGACCAAATTCCACTCATTCAAATGCGGATTTTCTTGGCTCTATCTTGAAGAGAATTTAAATACGAATCTAACGGCGAAAGAATCAAGTCAATCCGAGGTTGGACGAAAACGTTATGAGCAAAACGGGTCGAACAAAAGAAGAAAAATCAAGAAAATAGGCTAAACACGGGAACTGCTACGGGGAGTACTGTTTATTACCCTTAAGGGGCAACCGTATTCAAACGGGATTCAAACAAGGGCTCCTGTACACTTGAAGCCTATATATAGGGGAGCCTAGAGACAATTTTATATATCTTTTCCACTGGTTCCTCTCCCTTGGGAGGAACTTTATTCTTTTCTTCTCGTTGTAAATTCTCAATGAGCGGATAATTCTTTTGTAGATTAGGGATGAATTCAATGTTTTAAGCGTGAAGCTTTATTCAATTCACATGTTTCTTTGAGTTTTAAATTGTGATTCATTGTGGCTTGTCTTTACTATTAGAAGGTTTATGATTGATCTCTAGGTGGTTTGGCTGCGCAATCAAACTATTCGATTTATCATTCTATTGCTAGTAGAGGATTGGGGTATCTTGATTCTTGCACAAGTAGAGAACACGAGACCTTGCAGAGGGATTCTGTGGAGCAATTGTGTGTGAAGACAACACCAGTAAGTGGACCAAACGAACCGAGTTTAACTGCTGGGATCAACCTAAATTCACAAACCTTAATGCGTTCAACTGAGTTACACCTTGAGAACGAACTTCATGGCGGCTTGGATGGATTGAATCCGATGACTAACCAAACCTGTCATCCGGTGATACAAGGATTTTTGGGGATAGCTAAGCAAACCTGCTATTCTACGGTTGTTGACATATGTTTCTAACGAAAGGTAAACATGTATATTGATTGAGTCTAACGCTTGGTAACGGCGAAGGAATTCTTAATCATCTTCTTATTATTATTCTTTATTTTCTTTCATATTGTTTACGTGATTTCAAACAAAACCCCCCTTCGTTTTACTTTTGTTATTGTTTTGCTCATCCAAATAACCTATCAATTACACCGCTCTCTGTAGGAACAATCCTTACTACCGCTATATTACTTGTTAATTAGTGGGAAATATCTCGATTAATTTGTTGTGGTAAACGACACGCATCAAATTTTGGCGTCGCTGCCGGGGAGCGGTCATCAATTGATTTGTTATTTGTTTTAGCTTTTATTTTTCGTTTTTCGTTTTCCTTGTGAAACGTCATCATGTTTCCTTGCGGAAATAACATGTACGGTGCACAAGATCAAACATATAATTATGGTAATCAATATGGTTTTCAATCTCAATTTTATGACAACTACCAACCATACGGGGAATACAATTATGACCAACCCTTTGGTTATGATCAATATTCCATGGCCCCAATTGATTATTCTCATACATATCAACCTTCGGGTGGGGGTGTAAGTGAGCAATCACAAGGATAGGAGGATAATTATGCTACTAATGATAACTCTTCTAGTTTGGCAGATTTAATGCGCCAATTTATTGATAAGCAGAACCAATGAATTCATCAAATAGAGGAGAACAATCGAAAAAAGGAGAATGAAATTCAAGAATTTAAAAGATGCATTGATAACCTACGGAATGGCGTTGGTCAACTCAAGGAGACAATGGAAACAAATCCTATACCTAATAATGAATGTTTGATTGATGACAATTCTGAAGATGATCAACCTTTAGAAAGTTCTTGTGACAAAGTTGAAGTAATTCCAACTCCGGATCATAATAACGATCATTCGCCTGTTCAAAAGGTGGAGACTTGGAATAATGAAAACATTGTTATAAATGGTTCTACGTACTCAAGAGAAGATCTTAGGATTGACTTCGACGAACTTTTTCTTGACGAGTGGCCCGATTCTGATGAAGAGGAGAGTATAGAATTGATTGAGAATGAAAACCAAAATTGTTGATGACATTGAGATAAAAGACTACCCGCAACACAATATAAATTATAACAATAATAATGCATGAGGGTTTGATAGACTATGGCATTTCAAAACACAACAACAATACAACATTATTTACAAAAGCAGCTGGAGAAAACCTGACTATCTGACCAACAAAATTAACTATAGTACTTATGTTAATTCTAACAAAGGTCTAATGGGAATTGGTTTGATTCTTACAGATTGTACATGAAAAGCCAAAGGAGCAAGAGGGATCCCTTTCTCTCCACATCTGAACTGTGAAGAAGAAGGAGCCAGAACTGTTTTCCTGTGGGCAATGGAATCAAATCTGTTAAAGGTATATTTTGAAGGAAACTCCAAGAAATATCTTAAATTGCTCAGGGATATGTTAGTTCAGGCTAAAGAAGAGAAATGTACCCAAAGAACCAAAAGTATCACCAACAATCGGAAGATTATCCGCTTCGAAGTAGGATCTATCAACATTTCGGACGACCTATCGAATGCCCTATCGACTCAATTACCCTTCCACTGCTCTGAGAACATCATCAACCAAGAGTGGAAGGAGAATTTAGTTAATACCGTTTTAATTGCTTTAGGAAATATTTCATTTTCGTCTTTAATTCCTGTCTGTAAGAACAACCGTTTCTCAAATCGAGTTTTATTGTGCCGGTTTTAGTAGTTGGAGATACCAGTTCTCAAATCGGGTCCAGTTATGTACCGGCCCTAGGGTCTGGACATGGAACAGGTCCCTGTCCGGTTTGAAATTTTATCACACCTCTGTAACACCTTTTCTTATATAAAAAAGAAACTTTTAGCAATTTTAAAACATTAATATCTTCTAAAATACACGTCGGATTTTTGCAAAATTTATATGTTTAGAAAGCTCTTTAAATTATCTACGCAGTGAGTATAAACATCAATATCAATTTTAAAATTTTTGCCTAACAGATCATTAGGTTAACTTTCATAGTTATATATACATGTTTGTTGTCATTTGTGAAGAGTAAAATGCAAGCATGTGCATGACACATGTGCATGCGTGCATTCGTGTAATTGTGTAAAATCCATACACCATCACACCCATTGATTTCTCCATCTACTATCTAGTTTTGCACATAAACCAATCTAAAAGATAAGAGTCAATGAATGAATGAATTATTATTGGTTGGTTAATCTTATTACAAGGATTTTCATGAGAGCTTGATGTGTTCTTCATGTTCTTGAGTAGAAGGGAGTAGTCGAGGAGAAGATGAGGTAGAGAGAGAAAGTAGCCCCCTTTTCTTTTAGGGTTACATTGCTTTTTATATGAGACCTACTCGGTGAATTTACCAAACTACCCTTAATGGGAATCCTATGCTAGAATTCTACTATGGTGCTTCCTCTCCTAGACGAGGCTAAATTACAACGGCCTTAGCTTGGCGCCACATAGTGAATGCACTCCAACACTCAACAATTATTTATCCTCTTTCGCCGACAAGCATGGTCGGCGACCTTACTTTCTATTCTTCTAACTTCAGCGGACTAGCCTTTTATTGGATAAGGATTGCTGACGCGGATCCCACTGAGTCAACGAGTCAACATTGACAACCTGACGGCTCTGATCTTCTCATAAATTCCCAACTACTTCTCAGCTTCCTGTCGGTGACGTATCCTTTATCCGCTGATCACAATTCGCCCTTCGATACCCGCTGATGTAGCTTCAGCGGCTCTGTACGCTAATCTCCTCACACCTGATAATTCGCTGTGGTCTTCCATTGATGATTTTGTACTTCTCAAAGATAGTCTTTTTACGCAGCTTCCCTCTAGGATGATTTTATTCGTAGAAGGCATTTTCTACACTCACATTTTGCCCCTTTTCTTATGGATGGTTCGCAGATTAATCCTTAAGCAAAATCTTCGTAAAGCAGCGTCTGGTGTGGGCGGAATAAACAAGTTAGGTCTTCGAAGTAGCTTGGCTGGATCTATTATTTAGTCCGGACGGCTTTTTCGGCGAACTGTCTTGAACGACTCATCAGTCAGCGACGATGGTTCTGGCATAGATTGGCGTGTTGTCTTTAATCGTGCTAGACTGACTCTGAATTTTGGACTTCGGCGTGCTGGTGTAGGCTTGCGCGGATCTTCTGTCTTTAACGAATGACCATCACTTGTTGAGAAACCCGTTGTGCGAAAATTTGAAGAGCTTTTTCTTCAATAGGCTGACGAGATTCGTCGACCTTTAATGTTAACGAGGTATTGGTTGTCTTTGTAATCTTCAACGGTATCTGTTGCGAGTATTCGTTGATGAAGATTGGGAAGTATTCGACGATCCTTGCTTGAGGGTAAAGGCTTTATCTGCTTCTTCAACTGGAGGAGATATGAGAAAAAGTTTACAGTCCCAGGTTGTGCTACGACGATCTTCTTTATTGTTGTGGATGGTGATCAGAACTAACTACTTGTGAACTTCAGAGCGGTAATTGTATATCGGCGAACTTTGCAAGTAACTGCTGGTTGAATTTTTGTTGTTGCT
>JAJJMA010300143.1:0-10382 GCA_023529015.1 Papaver nudicaule
CAGATCTGTATAACCTGAGTTGTGATCACAAGTGATCAATTCCTACAAAGACAAGTCTCTGTAAATCTTTATTCAAGATTTGGAATTAACGTCAGGTTATGAATAACGTATTTCTAGTGTTTGCTTTAATTATATAATCAGAGAATATAATGCGGAAAGTAAAGCACACAAGACACCAGAGATTTTTTTAACGAGGAAACTACAACTTGTAGAAAAACCTCGCACTAGTACAAAAATGGGCTTAGATGACAGTTTAAAACTGTCACCAAAATAGTTATATGACAGTTTCTGAAAAACTTATGGCCTGTCACATAAGCCCTTGTCACCAAAGATCTTATAAAAACTGTCACCGAATCATGCCTATAAGGTAACAGTTTCTTCATAAACATGTCATTGTTAAGAACCTACGATGACACTTTTTAAATGAAACAGTCATCAGAAATTTCTTGTTTGTTCTTAGATGACAATTTTCTTCACAAAACTGCCATCATAGACAAATTACGCAACAGTTTTTCAACAAAACTGTCATCGAAAACCTTATATGTGACAGATTATTTGTAAAAACTGTCACTGTAAACCCCATAAGGTGACATTTTCCAGTAACAGGGGTTGGTGATATGATCGTATTATGATTATAATACCTTGCTGAGATAATCAATATCGAAATAACAGTACACGAGCTTTCAGTTGATATCAAACTCGGTAAATTTATTTATTTAATAAGTAAAGTAGTACATAAGTCAATTCTAAGCAAATGTATAACAGAACTAGAATTTCCACCCGAATAAGTGAAATACAAATTGATGTATGACATAATTCAACCAATCTTCACGTAAAAGTAAGTATTAGTACTTAAAGAAATTAACAAAAATATCGTAAACCCATGCCCGTTTTTTCATCAAGTTTATCAAGCTGTCCTTCTCCTTGAGCTTTTTTGATCCTCTGCTAAAGTCACTCACGCTTCTCTTCAGCAGATTAAACAGAATTTAGCACATCTAATCTTCTCGCTTCGGGTTGTGATGCGGCCTTCAATAAATCAAGTTGTTTCTCTATATATACATGTTGTCATTTAAACTGCTCCTCACCTGTTTGAAATAGACACTAGTTACTACACTAAACCCAATAAAACTATGGACATCAAGATAGTGTAAAAAATTAGGGCTATTTGGTCTGCACCCCCCAAAAAAATATTCATTTAAACTGCCACCCCCATAATATAACATATTCATCCTAACCCCCGATCTGCTATGTCAGACGTTAACTTAGAGTTTGGGCCCACTTTCGGGACCTGAATAGACTTAAAAGCCCTTAGCATGTGCGACTCCTTCCACTTGATGGGTCATCTTCATCTCTCTACATGCTACTGCTGCCACCATTGATGCAACCATTGATGTTACATTTGCAACCTAGAAAACAAGATGATGAAGTGGAGCACAGTGAACCAAAATAACGATTTCATCCTCACACGCTCGATGTTATTCCCACCATCAAAAGCATAACCAGTTTCCAAAATTTTCTTTTTATCTTACATTTGATCCAATTTCTCTTCTTCTTACCCAAAGATTAAATGAGTATGAGATTCAGCAGAATTGTGGCCCTGTATAATTGTGGTAATTTCTGTGCTTTAGTAATTTCCTCTTATAATTGTGGCCCTGTATGGGTGGGAGATGGAATCGATTAATTTCTGCAGAATTGTGGCCCTGTATAATTGTGGTAATTTCTGTGCTTTAGTAATTTCCTCTTATAATTGTGGCCCTGTATGGGTGGGAGATGGAATCGATTAATTTCTGCTTCAACCACTTCAACACAAAACAAAACAATAAAATTAGAACCACATACCAAAAAGATAAACACTTCAAAATCTTTACAAACGGGTAATTATTTAATTGATTGAAGGGAAAACACAAAGAGAAAACAGGAGGAATAGATAGAGACGTGATTTAGATTCCGCCATTTACAAGAAAATGAAACTTTTTGAGCTATTTCTTTTCTTGCTGTTTCCTTGATATTACAACTTTTTTCATGATCTTTGGCTTAGGGAATGGGGCGATTGATGGTAGTGATCGAGCAAACAAACTGGTGATGGGAGTAGATTGATGAAGGAGTCGGCCACTGAGTTATAAAAGATAACAGAGAAGAACAAAAGAAGTTAGGGCTTTTAGCTAAATCTAATAGGTTTCTTATGAGTCAGGGTATTTAGGTCTTTTTAGGTACTAAAAGTGGGTCCGATTTCTGAGTTAACATCTGACTTAACGGATTGGGGGGTTAGGATGAAGAGTTTATATTTTGGGGGGTGCAGTTTTAGTGGTTATTTTATTGGGGGGTGCAGACCAAATAGCCCAAAAAATTATTAAATATTATAAAAGCAAATGGCATCTGCTGCACATGATGTGCAGTCATTAGGCACTCCCGACCCTGACTCCATAATCATTGCTTGTCATAAGGAGGTGTGATTAGATCATTCACAAACTTTTCTGGTACTATGAGATATATGAAGTGAAATGGGGCAGCAATTACCAGTCAACAATTCTACTCTCACAAAATTTTACACCAAGGTTTTCACATGAGATTGATCCAACGGCCCCCTGCAAATCTCAATTGGTGTGGGGCCCACGCACCAAATCTCAAACCAAATCTCAAACCGTTGGATCAATCTCATGTGAAAACCTTTGTGTAAAATTTTGTGGGTGTAGAATTGTTGATTACCAGTATCATGAAAGTTGCAGTACCAACATTCCTATTCCTCCAAAGTTCAATACATGCTTGAGCTGTTAATCGGTCATTCAATTTCTTGTGAGGGAAAATTTACAAGAGTAAGACAGCTATACACAGACACCCCCTAACAGCCTAAAGAGTGCCTATTAGCAGTAGACTAGAATTACAAATGGTTCTACTATCTACAAAGGACTAGCGAACTGGGCCCTAACAACTAGCAAGACCCAAGACACTAAAATAGAATAGGCGCACAGGCCCAACAAAGACCAACAGGCCCAGAAAATAAAAAACTGACTCATTAAGCTCGACTGTGTGACTCGCAGAGAACAGCCGAGCTGATGACCGATTCTTCACACGTGCCTGACCCGTGTGTACGTTTTCTGAGGATTTTCAACCTCAGGTAAAATATTTGGGCAACCCACCCATTCTTCCATAACACCACCAGCTAATTGGGCGCCCCTTTTTGCAAGAGTGTCTGATGAAAAATTCATCTCCCTAATGTTGTGCTCATACACAACAGAGTCATAGTGCTTCAGTTCTTGCTGCCATCTTGATCTCAAACACCACGGTATTGATCCTGACTGAAAAGCCTTCACCACTGCTTCTGAATCAGACCTAACTCTGATCTTCCTCTTCTTCCATTTAGTTGCCCAATGCAAACCAAAAACCACTGCCATTGCTTCAGCAAGGTAGTTAGTCTTCTCTCCCAACCCCATTGACACTGCACCAAGCACGTCACAGTTTCCATTACGAGCAATAACCCCCAACCCAGCATCTCCTGGATTGCCAACAGCAGCACCATCAGTGCAGATCAGTAGCTCATCATCAGCTGGAGGAGACCATGAATATTGCAGGACTGTAGTGATTTTGGTCTCCCTTCTCTCAATCTTGAAGTAATTAAGAATGTGTACATCCTCACCTGCACGAACCGTGAGCTTCAATCTCTTTGCATTCTATACATGCTTGAGCTGTTTCATATGTTTCCACCATTATATAGTCGAGCCCGACATAATCTGTTGATATAGTAGCAGCATATCATGCTGCAAAACCCACAAACAGTTACAAGATTATGGAAACAAGTTATCACACAAGAAAAAGACAATGTATAAATTGAAAAAGAATTTTTGAAGAGAGAAAATTTATTTACGAACGCAAAACAATTTAAACACCATATCAGTAACATTCATATGGAAGTTCTGGTTCCTACTAATCATTCTCACAAAAAAATTTCATGCTTTCATGAGATGGTGCCAATGTCGTATATATTCAAATAAAAGGAAGTACTAATGCAATGAGAAAAACAATCTCACCATCAATAGCTCCATCGATCCCTTGTATTTGATTAGACTCTTCAATCTGAATGCACAACAGATTGAAGCTCTGTGACCTTTTAGTTTGCTGCTTGTTCGAGAAGAATGATTGCTTCCTGCTCTTTTACACATTCCTGTGCGGGATGACAAAAAATCTTAGGAGGACATCCAACAACACAATATAGATAATTAAAGTAAACAAGCACATACCACACCACAGTAATAAGCCCGATAAATATATGTTAAAAAAAAAGGTAGTCTAAACATACTTGTTCTACTTCGTGAGCCTACACAGCTTCACATTTTAGTTTCGTCAAATCATTTTGAATCTTCTCCATATGACTAAGACTCTCTACTGTGGAACTAATTCTAGAAAAATATAAGAAATTCCCAGTATCATCCACTGCTACATACAGTATATGAAAAGAAAACGGATACGAGGATTACTCGCTCAGGATTTATTCCAGCAGCAGCGTCATACAGGTCTAGCTTCCCTACCAAATATGTAATGCCCTGAACTCCAAGATCTCCAGGACCTAATATTTTGCTTCCATTGGTCACCACGATCTCATCAACCTACCGGAATACCGGATAGAGTAAATTTGTCACTATATTATTGAATGAATGCTACTAGAAAACTGCTTATAACACACAACTTAAGAAACTTCCAGACCACAAGAACTATTTACTTGCGAAAGCAATAATAAATAATCGAATAGCACTGCCTCCGTAGCCTACCTAACTTGTTAGAATAGTGAAAGACATGAAAAATCATATCAGAATTGACATGATTGCCAAGCAGCAGTAGCAGCACTCTCATACCAAGAAAAACATTTATTTGGGCGCAAGAAATATTACTAACCTTCTGAAGGCCAGTTATAAACCATAGACATCGTTTCTCCACGATCTAGTGCACTAAAATACATTCCTCTCGGCCTTGTAAACAAACCAATGTAATTCTGGCAAGTCTGGCCTAACTGTAGGTGCATATGCTATAAGTGTGTATTCTATTCCGCAATATTGTCAATCAAAACCTGCCAAAAAGACAGAAATTCAGTGCCACTCATCGATAACCATTCATTTGTAAGGCCTTTACAATAAAATGTACTAAAAACTACAAACCCATATTCAGATATAGGAGCACATACCTTGTAGGTTGTAGCACATTGTCTCACTTCTGTCGTGCAACCTGCTAAGGATACACCACTTAGCCAATGCACATGGATCATTTGGTCCATCTCTTGTTTGCTCCTCCAGCCTATTCAAATCAGCCACTGTCAATCATTCAGAATAATAATTTTCAATTATTTAATCTTGTTCCAAAAATGAAGCAAACAACAAAGACTGTCACTACATCAATATCTTAGCATCTTCTTGAACCAACTATCCATGTTCAAGTTTACACTGGGAAACCAAACAAAGTGCTACCATTACTGCCATCTACTCCCTCCGTTTCTAAAACATGGCACAAAAAACATTTTCCTAAAACATAGGAAACTTAATTGAACTAAAAATATTTGACTAGAACTAATTTTTTTTTTATGATTGGCTTAATGAAACTAAAAATAAACCAATCATATAAAGAAAATTAGTTCTAGTGAAATATTTTTAGTTCAATTAAGTTTCCTATGTTTTAGGAAAATGTTTTTTGTGCCTATGTTTTAGAAACGGAGGGAGTACACTATTAGACACTGTTCATACCAGTGGAAAATTAGAGGCCCATGAAGATTTTACCCGCAGATGTCACTTGCCTAGCAACCTAGTAAGTTAAGTATCTCATCACTTAACTTTCACTACAACTATAACTACTTAGGCTGTTCTCTATGGATATACAAGACTTCAGTTTCACTTACTGAGATATACAAACTACAATTTTATACCCAGAAAATCAAATACAATCAAATAACTTACTGAATCTCTCAATTTTCTATTGAGAACTCATAACATTAGAAGAAAGAAGACCAGGGAGATCAAGTCGATCTCTCTCAATCATTGAAAAGCCAGTCCCCTAATACACAAATTAGACCCTCATCCATTAATCAACCACTCAAATTAATATAAAATCAAAACATGGGTTTTCAAATTTCAATCTTTGCACAAATTGTGCACTGGGTTTTCAAAATTACAGAATAATTTCGATAAATCGTCGCAATTGAGAACCCAAATTCCACATTTTTGACATAAACAATTAAACAAGAAAACCAACTCAGAATCTGAAGAAGAACAATAGAAGAATGAGTTCAAAATAAACCCTAGAAACCGAATTATAGTTGAACTTCAAACCTAGGTTTTGAGCGGTAGTTGAATCATCCATTAAATCTCTTAAATCTGATGATAAAATCAATCAATAAAACCACCAGCAGCAACGCCACCCGCCCAGGTGAAGGAGGAGAATGTTATTTTTCTATCCAAAATCAGGGTTCATACGATAGAGAAACAGATCTAGAAAACAAACCTAAATAGATGAGATCTGCTTGTACAAACATAACAATTGTTGATAGAAATTAGTTTTTGCTCTTAGGTTTCATCGAATGGAAATAGAGAAATGGGTGATGGTAATAAGAAATCTAGTTCAAGCTTTCTCTTTTGGGGTTTGGAACGATAAGGAGGTCTCTCGACTCTCGATATTGTACTCTTTTTCTTTCTCTCGTACTTCTTTATCTTCTCTCCCACTAACAAAACGGACCCACTCAAGCCACTACTAGACGATAATGACTAATTAAGAACTAAAACTAACTACATCGTGCGTTTTTAAGAATAAGGTAGATTATATGAATAGTGGTAACAGTTTGGAACCAGAACTGTCACTTTAATGGAAGAGGTTAAGTGACAGTTTTTATATGGAACAGTTGCAATAGCTAAAGAATGGTGACAGTTTAAAACAGTCATCATACATGATACATCAATGTACAATAACATTTTCTACAAAAAAAATGTCATGGTATAACTTTAAGTAACAGTTAAAAAATCTGTCAGGTTTGTTCACCACTATTGGTGTCTGTTTTAGTAAAAAACTGTTATATTTATATCCTGGCTTATTAATTGGTGACAGTTCATATTGAACTGTCATTGTTTTAAATAATGAACTGTCACCGAAACCCATATTTGTACTAGTGTCGGGACCTCGTCCAGACTGAACACCGCACAGTACAAACTGACTACAAACACTAGCCTACTATAAGACTTCGGTCTGGGATGTAGCAGAGACCAATTCCAACCCTCCAAGCGAACTGGCTACTGTCGCACTCCTTACGTCTCTAGATCCCCCACAGATCGTCACGCACTTGATTCCCCTAGCTGACGTCCATTACAGGCCTAGGAGTTGCTTTAACCGCTGTTAAAGGCTTGTGTCAACAATTCCGGCTTTACAACCTCAACTGTCAACTGTATGTTTGAACTGTCCTCTATTAGTTTGACACACAAAGTGACTTCCTTCGGATTGCTCCAGGTCATACGGAAATCTACTTACAAGCGGGGGCTGACAAGTAAACCAAGTAAACTATGCCCAACTTGTCTCTACCTCAGTTGTAAAAAGAATCACTTAAGAAACTTATACAACTGGAGCTAACTAGGTCTTACAACACCGAGTGCAGCCGTGCGTTGCTTCCTTTCGAAACCCTGTGTGTAACGTATCAGTTCCTGAATGGCCTTATATCAGAAGAGAAGGATCGTAGAATAGACAAGAACGTGATCAGGTTACCAAGGTTACAGGTTACTCCAATTTCAACCACTAAGGTCTCAATCTCCTACCTGTGCTTCCCAACTCTCAAGAGAAGTCTTTATAGTCGTAGGTAAATCCCGTAAGGAACTGTTTACCTAATAGAGGATGACTATACCACAACAAGCGTTCACCGAAGTGAAAAGAGTTTATGTTCACTTTCCTAAGGACCTTCACGTATGCTTGATGCTTGCAGTATTCGTCCATAGACACCTCTATTTATAGCACTCAATAAGATAGGTTGTTTTGGAATAAAGCAATCAATTACTTGTCCCACAAGTTTTGGAATGGCAGTTATGTTAATGAAATTCCCCAATATCGAAACCTGGTTTCCCCTGCCGGCGAAGTATTCTCGCATTCTTTCAAATTAGATTTCCGGTGTACCAACAATTCGGCAGAATACGAAGCTTTTCTGATAGGATTATCCTTGGTTGAACAAGCAGGAGCTACTAATCTGGAAATTAGGGGTGACTCCAAGTTATTAGTGAATCAAATGAATGGAGTTTACTCGTTGAAGGAAGTTACTCTAGCCCCTTATCGAGCTGAAGCACCGAGACTGCTAACTCGTTTCTTCGAAGTCGTCATCATTCACACTGGTCGAACTAACAACAGGCATGCTGACTGTCTAGCAACATTGGCCTCAAAGTTACAGTTTGAAGGTATGGAAACGACTCTCACCGTGCAGAAGCGTACACTTTTATCAACCTGGTTGGCGCAAGCTAACAAGCCCGAGATACATGATTGGAGAACACCTGTCATTGATGAACTCACTCGATCATCATCTGAAAGAAAGGTTAGTCTCAAAGACTTGAAGAACTTCTTCCTATTGCATGAGATGCTTTATCACAGGAACTCGAATGGATCTTTGTCTAGATGTCTCGGAGACATTGAGGCTCAACAACAGCTTCATCACGTCCATAAGGAAATATGTGGACAAAGTCTAGTGGTTACTCTCTACAGGCGGCTCCAGCAGTTGGGGTATTACTGGCCCACCATGGAAACTCAATCTAGAGAAATACAAGGATCCTGCAATAAGTGTCAATCTGTTGTACATCATTCTGAAGCCTTAATGATACATCATGTTGAGGATTGGAGTGAACCTTACATCCAATATCTCCTGGATCATGTTTTACCCACCGAGAAGAAAGATGTAGAAAGACTGAAATGACGAGCAGTGAGGCTCGTCTTTCACGAAGGAATTCTGTACCGCAAAAGCTTCGGTGGAGATTTGTTACGCTGTTTGGCAGAACCAGAAACGAGTACTATACTCAAGAAGATGCACGAAGGCGAACACCAAGGTAAGAAGAAATTATTATTACAAGTTCATGAAAAATATTATTGGCCTACTTGTTAGGACATTGTCTGGTCAAACCCACTAGCGTTGGTATGTCAAGCTAGTTGTCAGTTTTAGATGTCAAAACTAAATTCTTGATTTAGCCTACTAGAGTTTAGATTTCGGAATTGGGATATAGACAAAGTAGTAGAGACCTTGAAGACGAAGACTGTGAAGACAAAGAAGACATCAATTATTCTTCATCGACAAAAGGTTAGTAGGAGTTATGACTTTATGGAAATTCTTCTATTCTACTTTCTCTATTCTTTCGAAATATAGTCGACTACTTTAGTAGTGATCATAGCGATTGAGATCGTATTCTTGTCTAACATGGCCTTGTGTCATGACTAGTATTTGTTCCCACAAATGCTATGAGTACAATAATGAATGAGATGGATTCGATACCATTTGTCCATTGCAATGGTTTGCTTGCAAATCATTAGTTGGATATGGGTGAATCTAAAGGAGTACTCTTGAGCAAGAGTCCATGGATTACAGCTGAGGACGTACACACGTCTAAGTCCTGGCTAAGCCCAGAACTTCCAGCGGAATCCAAGTTTGGCCTAATCTGAATGGCGGACGGTTCACGAACCGGTACGCAAACCAGAAACTCGGATTTCTACTGAGTTTCCAAGGTGACTGAACATTTCGCGAACCTACGCGAACCTAGGTTTCGGTTACTTTGGCTGGTATTCAGATTAAGTGAATATTCTTCCAGAATTTCACTTGGGTTAAACTCTAAACTCCTTTATCTCTTAGGTGGACTTGTATATCACGAAAATATCTTTTGTGGTCCATCTAACGATCCTCAATGAGTCAATAAGATAAAGATCATCTCTGGTCTGTTGGATTCTATCTTGAAGTGTTTTTGAGCTACAAAACACTTGGCAGATAAACGTTAAAAAGAATTTCAATTGAGATTAATCTCTATTACTTGGTTGGCAAGTTTAGGGTTTCCTTAACTTGTGGGACAAGTAATTGATTGCTTTATTCCAAAGCAACCTATCTTATTGAATGCTATAAATAGAGGTGTCTACGGACAAATACCGCAAGCATCAAGCATACGTGAAGGTCCTTAGGGAAGTGATCGTAAACTCTTTTCACTTCGGTGAACGCTTGTTGTGGTATAGTCATCCTCTATAGGTTGCAGCTCCTCTGGGAACTCCCTACGACTATAAAATACTTCTCTTGAGAGTTGGGAAGCACAGGTAGGAGATTGAGACCTTATTTGGTTGAAATCAGATTAACCTGTAACCTTAGTAACCTGATCACGTTCTTGTCTATTCCATAGTCCGTCTCTTCTGCT
>JAJJMA010300177.1:0-40339 GCA_023529015.1 Papaver nudicaule
TCTCTAAAAACTGATTTTAATGAATCTGTGTAAATTCATAAAAACCCTAGTTTATAACACCACCGAGAAACCTAATATTTTAGAATTCCAACCCTTGGATTATGCTGTACTTTTGGTATGTGTTACATATGGTTATTGTTGCACTACTGTAAAAATTTCATAAATATCCAACCATGGGAAGTACTCCAAAGTACGTGATATCTCCAGCTGTGTCCACAGAAATGATAATTGGAACAGTCATACGGCTTCATGAATATATTTTTATCTATCCATTGGATTACCTTGAAATTTTATTATGTTTGGAGAAACATTTTTATGAATCTTCTGTTAAAGTTTCATCATCATCGGACATGGTCTTGCTGATCACCAAAAGTGGACGATGAATCTTCCAATTTTAGGGTTAACAATACATTTGGGCCTATATGCTAATTTTCAGGATTATTATCAATGGGCCTGAGTACTTCATATATAATGGACCATATATGTGCACTATTCGTAACCGTGATCTGTCAACCCAATGGACCGGGTCTTGACCAAACCATGACCTAGTTAACCCAATGGAGCGGGTCTTGACCAAATAGTTGTCCGGACTTTGATTTAACTAATTCGACTCGGATTTGACATTTTATTTTTGACTCAAAAGTACTTGAGCACAATTGAAGGGTCTTTGATGTGGAAGTTTTTGTGCAGAAATGCAATACTTCCGTTATAATAAGCTGCAGACGTAATTGCGCCTTGTTTAAGATGTGGATTTAACTGAAATTGGTTCAAGCAATGCAAGGCTAGTTCCAAAGTAGTTGCGAGCTACAAAAGGTACCGGAAGACTCTCGAACGAGAGTCCCACTATGTGGAAGAAAATGATCTTACTTTCCATGGCATAAAGGACGTTGCCCCATTAATGGAAATACCTGACTTTGCTTGGGCCTAAACATTTAGTTTTCTTGGCTCTAGTATATATTTCCGTAGTTAAACATGTTTTAACCGTCTTTACTTTAGAAGTGCGGATTATTTGTAAGTACTTATCTTTCTATTACGTGTTATAGAATTTTACTTTGTTTATGATAATCTGTTGTTTAACATGTGTATTAGAATGTAAAGGACGTCATTCTAATAAAACAAAAAATTCTCAAAAGTACTTGAGATAAACTGTTCATCTGTATGACATTCCCTCGTGATGTACTTAAAAGAATGTCTTAAGGAGAGATCAAATGTCTATTCTATAGTGGAACCACCTACACTATCCTAAGAAATTGACAATTGTTTGTTGAATTTACCCCTTTTGTGACTACGATGATTGGATCATCAAAAGTAATAATTGGGCAAAGTATAACTCAAATCTTGTTGCCAGCGGCAGAAGGTTTCAATTTAAAGAAGCTCTATAAGCACTTAGAGCTAACCACACCTTGAGATTTTTAAGGATATCAATTCAAATGGCTAACATTTGGACATTCACTGTAAAAATGGAACTTTACGTTACTTCTAGTGAATGCGGAAGGAAGCGCATCTTAGAGAAACTATTGAGTCACTCTAGTGGATTGTACATCACCACCATTAGGATTATTGAATCTTATATTATTTCAACGACGAACTGTTGGCCAGTGACTTACACAAGCTTTGGCACTACCGACTAGGGCATCCAGGTCGACATTTGATGATCTGTGTTTTAAAGAACTCACACCGACATCATTCTTTCGAGTGAGAAATAAATGGGACAAAATATTGTTGCGACGAAGAGTAACAATGTGTTTTATAAAGTAACTAAAACACAAAATTTGCATCTAAAGGAATTGAAGCGCGGTTATTGTCTTCTAAAGTAAGTGAAGTGAAATCTTCACCTTTTAAAGTAACTGAAGCATACCATTTATCCCATTTTCTTCGTTTACCTTATCGAAGGCACATCACTCGTAATGCAAAGCTAACTCTTTAGCAAAGACAGAATCGAGACCATCCTATGCTAAAGATACCAAAGAAAAATTCCATTTTCACGAAGGATACAAGGTGATATTTGTGGACTTTTCCATCCAGAATGCGGACCATACAAGTATTTTATGGTTCTGGATGATGCTTCGACCCGTTGGTCACACTTGCATTGTTATCCACAACAAATGCTATATTTGCAAAGCTCCCAGCACAAGTGATATGTCTAAGGGCTCACCACCCTGATCATATAATCAAGTTTATTGGACTTGATAATGCTGGAGAATCTACATCTAAAGGAATTGATGATTTTTGTATGTCTAAAGGAATTGACATAGAGCTTTATGTACCCCATATACACTCTCGAATCGGTCTCGCAAAAGCAAACATCAAAAGGTTACAGATGATAGCTAAGGCACTGGTTATGCGTTCCAACCTGCCTATTACTGCTTGGGGTTACACCATATTGCATGCAGCTTGACTTATTCTCTTTAGACCCACTCATAGCCAACCATAATCTGCGTACCAGTTGGTAACTGGATATAAGCCTGATTTACATTTACGCATTTTTGGTTGTGCCGTACACGTGCCAATTACGCCTCCACAACGTATTAAGGTGGGTCCACATAGACAATTAAGTATTTATGTTGGATACGAATCCCCAACAAATATCCGCTACGAAGAACCTTTGACAGGCGATCTCTTTACCACTAGAATTGTGGATAATCACTTTAATGAGACAACCTTCCCATCGTTAGGGGGAGGTAAGGAAAAGTATTTCCTAAGGGAACGACATGAATTGTCGTGGTGTGTTTCCCACTTTGTTTCATATTGATCCTCGCACTTCGCAATGTAAATGTGATGTGAAAAACTATTTTCGATATCCAGAATGCACACTGGTATCGCTAAAGTGACGAGATCAAATATACCAACTGCAAGCGTGCCTGCAAGGTTATATATCCTTAAATAAGGATACACACCATAAACTAAGGTGTTGCAACTATACTCTGTGGAAGTATGGTTGAGGCCGTGGCTCTATAAAGGAAGTTGGAGAGACCACTAGGTTCGATTGATACTCACCTAGAAAGGAAAAAGTTGAGTAAGGCACAATCTAACTATTTATATCATCTGAAATCACCTCATAGAATTTTCTCTGAACATGTCCATGAATCAAACTGGAGGACGCTCCGAAGTTTTAAATGATTCTAGAGAAATGAAATCCCAATGGATTATGAGAATGCACATGAGTCAATGGAAGGATCATGCGTGCATAGTGATGATATAATTCAGTTGCTCCAGAAGTAGAGCACGATGAGATCGAACCATGCTCTATATTGTTTATATTTAAACAAAGAGCATATTTGGCCTACGCAATCCAGGCAGAACTTAGTTCTTTGACAAATATACAGGTATTTGGTGTGGTAGTGCTAACCGACCAAGTGTAAAGCCTGTGGGACATACATGGTTATTTGTCACAAAGTGTAGTGAGAATAATGAAGTCTTAAAGTATAAAGACTCACCTTGTGGCGCGAGGTTTCTCACAAACCCCCTGGATCGCTTATTGTCTTGTAGCAAACATCATGATGTTCTGCTAATTAGATTAGCTTGGCAGTTTCAGAAGGATTTGAAATGCAACTTATGGAAGTGGTTACATAATATCTCTATGGGGATCTTGATATAGAGATATTCATGAAAGTGCCAGATGGCCTTCCATTACCCAAAATCAAGTAACTCTAAACCACGGAGTGCGTTTACAGTTAAGTTGAAACGCTCACTTTACGGATTGAAGTAATCCGGACGGATGTGGTATACCCGTCTAAGTAATCATTTGATTGGGAAGGGATATAGAAATAATAAATTGTTCCCTTACGTGTTTTGAAATGAAACAAGTTCCGGATTTGCAATTATAGTTGTCTATGTCGACGATATGAACATAGTAGGTACTTTTGACGAAGTAAGAGAAACCGTAAACTATTTGAAATTCGAAATTGAGATGAAAGATCTTGGGAAAACTCGGATGTGTCTAGAACTTGAACTAGAACATCGAGCTTGTGGAATATTACTCCATCAGTCAGCATATGTCCATAAGATATTCAGGCAATTTAAATATGGACAAGTGCACCGGCTAGCACTCCCATGATTGGTCGAACTTTAGATGTACGTAAAGATCAATCTCGTCCATAGGAAGGTGACGTAGATGTTTTGGGAAACGAATATCCCTATGTAAGTCAATAAGCGCATTATTGTACTCATACAATGTACTCGACCAAGTATCTTGTTCTCAGTGAACTTGTAAGCTAGATGTAGCTCAGCGCCAACGCAACGTCATTGGAATGGTATCAAGAATATCTCTAGATACCTAAAAGGAACCATTGACATGGTTTTGTTCTTATCCCTATGAAGATGCAAGTAGAGTTTTCTAATGAACTTGCAAATTGTATTGTACTCCCATGATTACATGTGAAAAGTATAGGACTAACGGAATTGTCCGACTCCCATGATTGCAAAACTGTAGAGATCTAAAGAACTTGTCTGACTACGTAGGATTAAAGGAAGTGTCTACCTGTATTGGACTAAAGAAGTTGTTCAAACTCCCATGAATGTATTGTACTAAGCAAGTTGTCCTACATCAGGGGGAGCATCTAGTGGTAAGTTGTACTCTTTTTCCCTTCACTGAGGTTACTTTTTCCCACAGGGTTTTGTTACTCAGCAAGGTTTTTAATGAGACAACTGCAATACCAGAAGTGCAATCGAAAAGTTGTTGATTATGAAGGGACAATAATCACTTAGTCAACGAAGTAATCAGGGGGAGATATGGTGAACTTATGGGTCATCACCTATAGTCACTTTCGAAAAGCTCATGACTAATGAAACTGTCTAGAGACTATACCCCAAACGAAATCAGGGGGAGATGCCGACATCAGGGGGAGGATCCAATGATATGATGCCGACATATTTTGATTCGAAATGTGAAACTGTGTTGTACTCTTTTTCCCTTCGATCGAGATTAGTTTTCCCACAGGGTTTTGTTACTCGACAAGGTTTTTAGAGAGAATACAACAACAACTACACTTGGCGTATATGCTGAATGTTGAAGACTGGATATTACTGAACTGCATCGGAATCAAAGAAATGAACACGATAGCATGTCAAGCGAAACAACTTCCAGCGAGAAGCAAGAGTGTTATTCAGCATGAGCAAAGGCGTACTTCTGGACTTATCGCGTTGTACTCTTTTCCCTTCGTCAAGGTTTTGTCCCACTGGGTTTTCCTTGTCAAGGTTTTAACGAGGCAACATATGCGAGTCTAACTATGTTCTAAGTATTCTTAATATTGCACCCTTTTTCCAAGATCAGGTTTTGTCCCTTTGGGTTTTCCTGGCGAGGTTTTAATGAAGCAATCAACTTAGACACAGTGGTCATCGGAGAGATAACTACATTTGAAGAACTAAATATGAAGCTGAAAGAGAAGTCACCTACCACGACCAACTCCAACAAAGAAGCTTACGAAGACTCGAGACGTTATACTCTCTATCTTTCAAGGTTTTGTCCCAACGGGTTTTTCCTTGTTAAAGTTTTAGTGAAGCAACACATTTGAAGAACTACATTCGAAGCACTATATGTGAAGCACTATGTATATAGTTTTGTTATTGAACCGCACAAGGGGGAGTGTTATAGGGCCTGCGGCCCATGGATGTGCGGTCCATATGGGTTTTCCCTTAACCATATATATAAAGGAACACTACACCTTCTATCTATAAGATTTATCCCTAATCAACTACTAGATTGACCATAAGTTTCTTCCTAGGATTACCCTGTGAGAGAGTGATGGGACCCACTTTTTTGGCTGTTAGAATCGTTGTCCTAGAATTTACCAAAAGCATTGAAAAATCTTTCAGTACAACGTTGTACTCAACAACACTTGGTTCGTTGAAATTAGGTACGAAACTTCAAAACAAAACCAACTGATTTTGTTTGTTCATCAAACTCTCTCTTTTTTCCAACTCTACCAAGCAGTCAATCCGCTATACTTTTATAATCGGTTATATAGTTGTCACTGTTTAGAAATGAAACACAATCCGCACAAGCATATCTAAGCTAAACTGACAGTAATGGAGTCCTTGAATATGAAAATGATAAGAGCCGTGATGATTATAGCCGTCTTGGGGATTCTCTCCCAACTAGGTTCATGTAAAGTTGTACAATTCATATTTGGTGATTCCCTCTCTGACGTCGGAAACAACGAGAAACTTGCAAAGAGTGCGGCTAGAGCGAGTTTGCCGTGGTACGGGATCGATTTCGGCGATGGACTGCCCAACGGAAGATTTTCTAATGGTCGTACCGTTGCGGACATCATAGGTACGTAGCTTAATTTACAATATATTTTGAGTGAAAATATCATTTTTCTTGGGACGGAGAAAGTATTTTTCTAACTAATTAGAGTAGTATTTTCTTTGTTGTTCCTTCATAGGTGATCACATAGGTTTGCCAAGGCCACCTGCATTTCTAGATCCATCTTTAACTGAAGACAAGATACTTGAAAATGGTGTCAATTTTGCCTCTGGTGGTGGCGGTATATTGAATGAAACCGGAGGCCTTTTTGTAAGCTTGTTCTCTTCATAGTTTAATTATTACGTATTCTCTCCGTTTCAAAAAAATAGGTATATTTGACTTTAACCAAAAATTAAGAAACTTAATAAAAACAAATATTATAGTCATTTTTATTATTTCTTTTATTTTGAATCAGATACAAAGATTTTGCCTCTACAAGCAAATTGAGTTGTTTCGAGGAACCCAAGAGCTAATAAGAAGGAAAATCGGAGCCGAAGAAGCGGCCAAATTCTTCGAGGGAGCCAATTACGTTGTTGCTCTAGGAAGCAACGACTTCATCAACAACTACTTGCAGCCAGTATACAGTGATTCATGGAAGTACACAGACGCTACTTTCATTGATTACTTGATGGGAACACTAGAGAACCAACTCAAGGTATTGTTGCTAAGAAATGAATTACCTTGCAACATGCATAGATTGATGACGACTGACACTGATCGAATCGTATACAAATGCAGCTGTTGCATAGCCTTGGTGCACGCCAACTGGTTGTATTTGGTCTTGGACCTATCGGTTGTATACCTCTCCAACGTATCTTAAGCTCGTCAGGGGGATGCCAAGAGCGAACAAATAAATTGGCGCTTAGCTTCAACAAAGCTTCGGCCAAGCTCGTCAACGATCTGTCGAGAAGCCTGCCCAATGCCACTTACCAATTTGGCGATGCCTATGATGTTGTTGCAGACGTGATTGCCAATCCAAACAAATACGGTATAACTGAAGAAAGACGCAATTTTACTAGCTTATTATAACACTTTTGGGGCATGATTCGTTGTACTTGGTTTTGACCTTTCATTTTTCCACCAGGATTCAATAACTCAGATTCCCCGTGTTGTTCCTTGGGAGGAATTCGACCAGCGATTCTTTGTCTCCCTCTGTCGACATTGTGCGCAAACAGAAGCACCTACGTGTTCTGGGACGAATATCACCCTAGTGACAGAGCCAATGAAATGATTGCCAAGGAGATCATTAGAAAGCTTGGATTCTTGTATACCAATTCAACTTCAAATGGTAGCCCTTCACCTTCTCCAGCTGAAGCTCCAGCCAGATCTACCCCCGAGGCTCCGACTGAAGCTCCAGCCAGATCTACCCCTGAGGCACCGACTGAATCTCCATCTTCTGACGATTAATAATGACCATTTTTCGTCAGACAGTATCTCTGGTAGCTGGTACCCTTTCTTATGTAGCTGGTAGTAAACGTGTGCATTGATCTGTTAGATTTACTTTGGCCAACAAACTGTCCGGTTGGATTACCTAATTTGGAGCTGAAGTAAGCCATTACATATTTCAGCTCTTATTATTAGCTTCTTTCTTACAGTCTTACTTAACAAGGACATGACGATGATGTGGGAAATTAACATATTATTTACTCAATCTTTTTTTAATTAGCAATCTTTATTGATAAACGAAATGGCAAAAGAAAATTTAAACTTTCTCCCCAAAAAAAAAAAAAAAAAAAAAACGAAATGGCAAAAGAATCAAGAACTAGCGGGGTGCGAGAACCTAGCCAAAGTTATCAGTTATCCCTCTGCCCCTGTAGTTAGTTAACGAAACGACGACAGATAAATTGGCATTTATACCAAAGGAATATAACTAGAGCAAATCAGCCTATTTGAACATTAGATAAAAATAAATAACTGTGCTAGTAGAAACACCTACCAGCCCCCACTGAACAACGCACACCTTTGCAGCCAAGTCAGTGCACCAG
The DNA here is from genome assembly GCA_023529015.1 of Papaver nudicaule. Lineage (NCBI taxonomy): Eukaryota > Viridiplantae > Streptophyta > Magnoliopsida > Ranunculales > Papaveraceae > Papaver > Papaver nudicaule. The sequence continues at coordinate 8,233 of JAJJMA010300177.1, forward strand.
CTGGAGTAGGATTCCGAGAACTGGCAGCAGCCACCATTTTCATCAGCGCGGTTCCACGAGGGGTTGCAGGCTCTCAGGCATACTCAGATGCAGCATAGCGTTTTCACCAAGGACCCATACCTGCATCTGCATGCACCATGATCACCAGATTATTCTGTCAAAGTTTGTATCACTATAGGTGGACATGTAAATTAACAAACTCTGTGAGTTCCTACGGTGGCTTTGCACCAGTGTTGCTCAGGGCTGGACTATAATTAAACCTGTCTCACCAAATTTCGCTCATTCTGTACTTACTGCGGCCTGCACTAATCTCTGTAAGCCAAGACCGGTGTAATTCCAGAGAGCGACCACCCAGGTTGCGGTGGTGGAAGATCAAGAACTATCGTTGTGGCTTCCAAAGCTGTGTGTTTCCCCATCTGGTCCAGCTCCAACAAGGCAAGTCAGAAAGAAACGTTGATTAGCAAAAATAAAAAAGCACTGGTGAACTTCAAGCAAAATATCAGATGCGACGCGAGTGTCATGTCAAAGCATCTGTTGGGTGGAACTCCTCTGCAAAAACTACTAATTTGGGCCACAAAAAGGACATAATATTAGAGAAAAACATAACCCAGAAACTTGTGCTTAGCTGGTAATCCGCTCTACTTTATCTGAAAGGGAAGATGTTTATCACATCTCGATGAAATATAGATATAATTGTACAAAGATGTTAAAAAAATAGAATGAAGAACGTCTTAAGCTAGAAGAAGCAGGGTGAGATTGACAATATGTGTTTAGAACTTCTGGGATTATTCGCAAGGGACGTAATCCGGTACCAAGGGAAGTACTAACTCAGACCAGTTGGAGCAGAATGAGGACGTGACAAATAGCATGGAGTAGTAAAGATAGAACAACAAAACAACATTTAGAAAAATCTAGAGATAAACAATGTCGGTTCAGAATATAAAATGAGGATCTTGTAACCCACTACACTACAACAACAACAAGCCTTTAGTCCCAAACAAGTTGGGGTAGGCTATGTAACCCACTACACTGTTTTGTACAAATTGAAAAGTGAGCAAAGGGTACTACATCTGATTCTATTCTGACATTGCACTTTGCAGAATCTAGTTTCAGTCTTATTACTGCTTTGCCAACTAGTAAGGAAATAAAAAAGAACAAATTGAAATTTCACATGCAAAAAAGATTATAGTAAAATTCGGAAAAGTTGAACCTACTTTCCATAGTAGCTGTAACACATTGGCGACAAGCTTTCCAGGAACTTTTGATGCAAAAATTCTTGCATAATCAAGAAGAGTGAGACATATCTGGCTTTGCCTGATAAACCAACAATGCAAATGTTAAGGTAGAAGAATCTGGACAACGCCACAACAAGATGATCCAAATGAAGATGATGAACCTGTACTTTAGCAATTTAGTACAGCTCTTTACTAAAAAATAATAAAAATAATAATTGTATTAAAAAAAAATGACATGACAGTGAATTCTTTGCTGCATAGTAATATACAGCAAATAGACAAACAATGATACAAGTTGGTGGATGTCTGCAGCATCTTTAGTACCCATCCTGGAGCAATGCTGCAATACATTAGGAATGAAAAGGCCAAAATACTTCAAGTTTAGTAGAATGACCATCTACTATGCAGAGCTCAACGTTCTGATAACAGTTTTATACAGAGTTCTTTCATATAGAAGCCTATCCAGAAAAAGAACATAGACAGGTGTATCTCCAGTACTGGCATGAACTGTGTGCTTACAGTGTTGATGTACCAATACATCATGCTTCTAAAAGACTTGTTAAGTATGAGAATGAAATTCCAACAAACACTCTAATAGGTTGATGTGCAACAAACCAAACACAACAGATAGTTTGGCATTTATCAAAATGAATATGATTAGAGCACATTTAACAAACCTACCTACTTGAAGTTTAACACAACAGTAGTTCACACAACTTCCATAAACCAGCAATTGTATCCTTGCCTCCTGAGTCCCCACCCCTTGGTTGATGAAGTAGAATTCCGAGGAGCTGCAGAACTACAAAAGAGAAGCTATTGATATACCAGAAAAATTATTAAGATTTTCAAAGTTAATAAATTCCCAAGTAGCAGTTAGAAGTTTAAAAAAGAAGATGTTCATAAACTCAAACCCGTTGAACTGATTACACATATGGAGGTCATCAACCCTGACATCAATTACAAAAAAGAGATTGATTACCAAACAAACTGAAACAAGTATGAGACAAACTAAAACATACTCCTACATACCCTAACATTAAATTACTGACAATGACGCACCAGGCAAGATTCTGATTAACCAAAAAGAAAAGAACATACCATTCTAAGCCAGGAGAAGTATTATGTTCCGATAAAAAGACCAAAATAGTCTTGACAAAAAAAGAAGACCAGAATGTAGAGCTATAATAACGCTCCAATTACTAAATCTAACTATGCTGGTCAGAGTGGTCCTGATGAGTTTTTGCACATCTATGCAGTAGTAGTTTGGGCTTTAGGCGAAAAGTAGTCATTGAAATTAATGCCACCACCCTCAACAGCAGAAGATTTGGGATCTTCATTTGTGCTACCACCTACACCAGATTCACGATTTTCTTCCGCGTGAATTTTCTCCAAATTATGTTCAAGAAAATCTGACGGCACTTGTAAGAGTTCGTTGTTCTTTGGAACTTGAGACAGGGAGTCAGTAGCAATCCCACCAGCTTTATCAGCTTCAGGCATGGATGAAACACTGTCAGAGGTTGCCTTCCTGATTCTTGATTTCCTTTTCATCTTTTTCACTGGAGGGTTCTCCATTTTCTTTTTTTCATCAGTGAAAGTATTGACCTCCTTAGGGATAGCAACTTTCTGATTAGACTTCGAAGACTCCATGTTCACAGAGTTGTCCCCTATCGCACGGTCCTTATCAGATGCTTTATCATGGCATGAGGATGGAGCAACAGTATTTTTTTTCTTTCAATTTTCTTGATTTTCCACTAGGATGATCTGCATCCGAAGCTTCTACACGCTTTGATGTTTCAGGAACCACATCTACTGTGCTGACTTCTTTTCCTGCTCCTGAAGATGACAATCCATTTTCTCCATCAGAAATCTCAGTTGGAGACAATCTCATTTTCTCCATCTTCTTCTTCTTTCTTGTTTTCAGAGAAGCTTCTGTTAACTTGCGCTTCAAATCTTTTCCTTCAGAGGGCATAACTGTAGAAGTTGCTTCTTCTAGGACACTTGGTTTCTTCTTCTTTTCCGCCTTCTCACCTGAAGGGGTACCTGTAACGTTCTTGCAGACATCATCACTTTTCTTTCCTTTTGTATGTTGTTGCTTTGCAGGAGGCTTCAGTTGTGAAGCTTCACCCAATCTCTCGGAGGAACCAGGTTCTCTAGATACCACTTGGGGAACAGCATCCACATGAAGATGCCATGTTCCATTAAGTCCATCAAATGCACTTTTAGCGAACAACGAATCCGTTAGATAGTAATAACATTCTCTGCGCTCTACCTACGAAAATCAGAAAAATTAAGATTCAGAACCCCTTTTCAATCAAAATTACAGGGCTTAGAAACAATAACACAGACATCCATCCATGATTCTTACACGTACCTTGATAGCCTCCACATCTATCTTGCCAAAACCTGGGAAGCAATTCAGATGCTCAGACATTACTTTTACTGCATACAAAAAAAATAATAATGGTGTTATCAACGGATTAATAATCATCAGTACTAACAGTAGGTATCACAACAAAACTTGTATTCTAAAACTCTTTTTAGACAAAACCCTAACCAATTATTCACAGTGAGAATATCAAACCAAAAATCTACAAGTAAACTTACTTTTGAGTTCCAATACAGTATCATCATTTGAAATGGTTAGTACAAGATGGGTCTGAAGATTTGTATCGATGAAAACCGGGTAACTTGTTGATTCCATCACTGCAGCTGAAAATTAGGAACAATTTGTTATATATCACTTAGGTGCTGCTGTGGTAAGGAAAAGAATTTGAAAGTAATTGGATGGTTACACAGGATCATAGATGGGGTTATATTCAAACTACTAAACCTTAGGTCTTTATATATAGCAAAGCAAGCAGAACAGAAATATACTGGAAAAAAGAAAGAAAAAAACTAAAATTACCTGCGAGAAGATGAATAGTGGAACTCGTGGCATAATTAATTTAGGCTCTTTGTTTTTTCTCTCAATCAAAATCAAACCTTTTCCTTCCCTTTCTCCTCTTCTTTCTTCTTCTTCTTCTCACTGTCACAGAGATGTCTTTCGTATCTTAATTTTTGATATGACTGCATAGAAACGACGCACATCTATTTGCATCGTTGGATATTCTTGAGATATTAAATTGATCTTTGACCTCAGTGCGTTGTTTGATTTTGCTCTGCCCAACCCTATCTATGATCACTGCTCTAGTTGACCACTATCTTAAACAAATGAATTGTCATTTTTGTGTTACTTTTTAAACATGATGATTATAATAATGTGTTACTTTTTTCTAATTTTATCTTCCTGTTAATTATGAATTGTCATTTTTGAGAAAATAATAATTGAATATAGGGTTGCAAATTCATTGGGAATAAGGAAAAGAGGAATATAGATAGGTTTGGTTCTTTACTGACATTTAAAAGTCTTCTAGGAAGTAGAAACCCTAGTTTTTGTTTGTTTTTTTTTTTGAAAGAGTAGTTTTTGTTTGTTGTTTTCGAGTTACCTCGATTTCTCATTTTGGTTCTGGAAAGATTCGGCAGGAGTCCGACTTTGTCCACCCTCTTAAACCCGGGGTGGACATTCCTCCCCTCTCTATAGGTTCAATTCTTAACCATGGTTAAAGTTAATTAGACTTTTGTTTTTCCCTTAAACTGTGGACCGTCATTAAGAGGAAATGTAATTGCTTTTTATGTTCACTTATTCTTCCTCCTCTTCTTTATTGTCTTTACTGTAGGAACACAAGATATGCTTCAAGAGAGAGAAAAAAAAAAAAAAAAACTTACATAACAGATTATAATTGGCAAAACAAGAAGAAATAAGAATATGAAAATTGTAGATCTAGCAAAACGAATAGAGAAATTTCAAGAATGGATTTTACCCGATGGAGATATTTGATTTAAGAAGAATTTTGAGGTTGAGTTGATGGGTATGATGAATTTATGGAATTGGGTTATATCATATTGAATGTTTTATGATTTGGGTGTTTCTAAATCTTGCTAACCTAAAGCAATCATTTTACCAAATGATCTAATACCACCGGTGATCAAACACAATTGAAGATGAAGAAGAAAAGTGTGTAAATGTGATGATGATGCTATGATAAGTTGGTTTGGGGTGTTTTTAATTCTGTTCTAGGAAAAAATACACTTAGTGTGGGTTGTAATTTGAATTTGTTTTTTGAAAATGAGTAACTATTTTGATTTTGATTTTGGTTGTGTGATATTGATCAAAGATGTTTGATTCGGTAAATGGTAGAACTTTTTCTTTTTAAAACATAAGAACTTGTTAGATAAAAAAAGCGAGATATTTTCTAAATTAAAATTTAAAGTAAATTGGAATCTTGGAAATTGCAAAACCATGGTTTATAATTGACTAATAGAGAGGGGAGGAATGTCCACCCCAGGTTAAGGAGGGGTGGACAAAGTCGGACTCATTTGGCAGGTATTCACGTCCAGTGTTAGGCTCTTATCTATGGGGGGGTGGGGGTGCCCCCACCAGTCTGTTTACTACGGAGGCACCAGGAAAGCGAAGAAATCTATCTCGCTCTTATCTCGCTTGAGTGGAGCGACCGGTCAAAATCAGTCAAAGCGATACAGGTTTCCATGGCTGGGTTTCCTATATAAACCCAACATTATCTTGTGTACACCCCATCCATTCGCACCATTCATTCCTTTCTCATCCAGTACAATACACTCTCATCCATCCTTTTCTCATCCAGTACGAGTACGATACACTCTCATCCATCCCTTTCTCAGGTATCTCTCAATTAAGTACAACAAACTTTGTTTGTAATGAAATCAACGTTTCGTATCTCCATGTTTTTCATATTTAGAGTGATAAATAACGTGTTATGTATGCTTCATTTGTAAGCTTTATCATTCGGGTTCATACATAATGTTTATTCTTTATCTAACTTAGATTGTTATTTCATAAATTAGGTTTCTATGAATTATTTGAAGAGAATTATGAGTTTCAAGACAGGCGAAAGGGTTGTTGAGGATGATGTTGACAGCACCCGCAACAACGTTGTAAGGTACCAAGAGTTTATGCAACACCAACATGAACTTCGACAGCCACTTCCAAGGGATGTTATGGGGAGACAAAAAACCTTTAGACTAAGGATGGAAGTTGACACTAAGATGATGCATGAATACTTTGACAGTGATTGTGTATATGGCCCCGAAAAATTTCACAGTCGGTTTGGCATGTATCGTCCCCCATTTCTTCGTATTTTGAGCGGAGTTTGTGAGGTGGACCAAGGTTCCTTCAAAGGGCAGATGCGGCTGAAATTCCTGGACACTCACCACACATGAAAACGATCGCATCAATGAAGATGTTGTGCAAGGGTTGTTCTGCGGATAGCATCGACGACTACTGTGCAATGGGTGCTTCAACCATCTATGTTTATTTTGAAATATTTTTAAATGCACTATATGCATTTAATTCAAGATACAAGCGTGTTCCGAAGGAGGATGACACCAAACGATTACTGAACGAGAATGCTGCTGGTGGATTTCCCGGAATGCTTGGATCGATAGATTGCATGCATTGGAGATGGAGGCAATGTCCCACCTATGCGACTGGTAACCATTACTCCGGACATCACAAGTCTGCTACAGTTATCTTGGAGGATGTCGCATCTTTTGATAAATGGTTTTGGCATGGGTATTTTGGCAAATCGGGGTCGAACAATGGCATCAACGTCCTTAACGGATCTGACGTGTTCGATAAGGTTACATATGGTCTTTCGCCAGCCTGCAATTATGTGGTCAATGGTTCAAGATATAACCATGGTTACTTCTTGGCTGACGGTATCTACCCTAAGTACAGCGTCCTCGTGGCAGCATTTAAGGACAGTACGATGAACCTCATTAAAGCCCTATTCAATAGCTACCAGGAGGCAAAGAGAAAGGATGTTGAGAGAGCCTTTGGAACCTGAAGACGAAGTTCCATGTTCTTGACAAACCATGCACCTTTCATAGGAAGTCGATGATGAATTTCATCGTAAAAGGCCGTATGGTAATGCATAACATGGTGGTGGAGAATGAATATTGTGTGGAAGACTGGGGGCTCAACACGGAAGAACCTATGCAACAACCTAATGAGTACAACGCGCTTAGGATTCAAAATCTTCACGACCAACGTGCTTGGGAAAGACTGCGGACTGACCTAGTACACCACATTTGGGAACGACATCATCGACATGCTGCAGATGATGATTGGGTTGCACCTGATCCAACGGACAACCCCAAAGACGTTCACCCATAATCGGATGATGTGGAAACGGAAGCGGATGAGTACAGTGAAATGGAGCTTGATGGCCCCGAAGAAGAAGACCGTGAGGACGACCTGGATGTGGAAGATGAATTCTATGCTAATGGAAATTGAAGTGTGATGCTGCTCGTGAAAGATGTTTTGTTGAAGTGTGATCCTGCTCGTGAAAGATGGAAATTGAAGATGTCTCACGTATTTATGTTTTGTTGTATGGTTATTATTTTGTTTCTTCAATTAGGTTGTGTCGAATGGTTTTCATGCACCTTTTTTTGTTAATGTTTTTAGTCGTGTCAAATGTAACGTACTTGGCAATATAAATGTATCTCAGTTTGTTTATTAACTCCCGCTTATTAGCCTTTTGAGCAAGCCATTATGTGTTTTATTTAAATTAGTTAATTGTCATCCCATCTCTTTAATTTTAGCAGACACGATGAGATAAGGTTGTGGAAATGAAATTCCCCTAAATATAAATAAGGATAAGGTGATACAAAATCTCGCCTCTTACATGCTAGATTTCTTATTATAAATACAACCAACGTTAAGATGATTTGTATCTACATATTTTTAAAAATTTAAGGAACATGGAATGCTCTAAGGTTCACTTTATTTCTTCCTTCATCTTAATTTGTTTATGATCTTTAGTAGTTAAGTTTAACAATAACGGTTTGTTTTATTGTAGTGCTCTGCCATCATCAAATGTGGTATTTGTGGATCCGAAGATCACAAGTGTGCTCTATGTCCATTTCTGTACTCCGCGTACCAACCTAAGCTGTGATGGTATTTGCAAAATCATCGAGTCCAACACGAACAAAAATCCAGGCCGGTTGTTTCTAGAGTGCCAAAAACCTGAATGTGGAGCATCGAATGGTTAGATTCAGCCATTGATTATGTAAGGCTGGTCAATTCTTATATGGTCGAATCTCCAAAGCAGTATAAGAATCATAGTTGTTACACATGTGGAGAGAATGATCACTGGTCTAACAAATGCCCAAATCGTAAGCCAAAAATGGAACATGGAGGTTCAAGTACAACTCATCAAGCCAAAAAACATGATTGGGATGAGATAAGGATTAAGTTTAAAAGAACCTTGTAATTTCAATGGCAAACATCAAAAAAAAAAAATATTCACCGTTTTTAGAAAAAGGTTGTTATAAAACCACAGTGGTAGAATGAGCGAATGTATTAAACTTATTTAAAAGTAAATGAAATTTAAGTACTTTAGTAGTTTGATCGCAGTTATCCGCTTTGGCTCAAGACATACGATCACCCAACATCTCATAAATAGTTAACATCTCCAAAAAAAAAAAAAAAAAAAAAACAGGAACATTTAGCAGAGCATACATAAAAGCGGGGCTAATCACAATAGGTCTCATAGTGTCTCCATAATGCTTTCGAAATTGTCTGCACCCCCACTGAAGTTGTTTTATCTGAGATCTTACTTCTTGGACCGTACGTACTTGTTCGCCGCCGGCAATGCGGGAATATTCACGTAACACACTCGGCCAGAAGTTTGGATACCAAATGTTGTTGCGAGTTGCAGGCGCGTCCCAGCTTCTGCAAAAACATGAAACCAAATAAATGTCTTGCTGAGCAGTAAAATATCCATCCATGGTATGCTTTTTTAAATTGTATGTTTTCTTGAACTCCCTTTTCGTACACAACTCATTTATAGGGAGAATGGTCTAATTTTTTAACAACAAAAAAATCAAAACTAAGATTTTGCTACAATTCAATGATAAGGAAATAGTACGATGATAATGAGGAGAATTGAAAACAACAATATGGATAGAATGTAATAGTGAACGGATGAAGTAGCAAATCTAAAAAAAACCACTACATACCAAATAAGATTCCAGCAAACCCCATCCAAACGATTGAACTAACATCAGTTAGTTTTTCAAATTTCAATGGCTCAGATTAAAGCGAGATAATCTATATTGCTCAGCGAGATAGTTTATATCGCTTCCAATCCCAGCCATTTTATATTTAAATTGTAACGGATCTATCATCATCCTGCGGCTAGGGGTTTCTGGAGTACAACGACTACTTATTCAAATTTTCGGCTATAAATACTAAGTCTTGAGAACAACCAAAACACACCACAACTATTCTCATGTTGTTTCCTTCTTCTTTAGACTTCTACTGTCAATTTTAAAAATGGTTAACTTCACTAGGAAGGAAGATGTAGCATTAGCAAGAGCATACGTGAGTATTACACAAGATGGTGTTTTTGGAATTAATCAAGCTGGTTCGACATTTTGGGCACGAATTGAGGCTGAGTACCTGCGGGTGAAACCAAGTAATAATGATCGTAGCAGGCACTCTCTCCAAAATCGAATTTGTCTTCTTAGGAAAGAGGTTAAGATGTATGTGTGTTGTGTTGCAAGACATCTCAGGCATGAAGAGTGGGCGGTGTGACGATGATTGCGTAAGTGTAATTGTTTTCGCATTCCTCATTTAACCGTATGTACTAAATGTTCTCTAATTATTTTTGAACTTATTGTTTCAGTACAAAGCCGGTTTGGAAGACTTCGAGGCCGGACCACCCAAAAGGACCTGGAAACATTAGCAAGTGTTTCAAATTTGGAGGGGGGCAGGCATCGAGGATATGAACCCGGAAACATGTAATGAAAACAGGGATGATGCATCTCAGAATACCGCCTCTCTTGCCTCTGCTTCTCAACAAATGGAGCTTGATGAAAATGGAAATCCAACTGAAGGGGTCACCCAGAATGGAGAACGGGGTAGGTTCTACGAGCGAGACTTGCCTAGAGAACATAAAAGTCGTGGTGCCCTAAAGCGTGATAGAGAGTTCGCTAGAGCTGAGACTACTGGAATCACAACCCTCAATGACCTCATCTGAGATGACAATTCCTTCAAAAGAGCGCAAAGCGAAAGAGACTTGTCAATATTCCGTGAGTATGTGGATATCAAACAAATGAAATCCGACATGGAAATTTTAGAGATCGACACAGATAACATGCCCGATTGGAAACATGAGTTTTACATTAAGGCGAAGAACAAGGTTCTCCGCCGCCATGATTGCAACCCAATAGGCTGAATGGTTTCCATGATAAGTGGGCTTGCTTAACTACTAGTTTTAATATTTCTGTAACTGTATTTCCCTTCCATGTTTTTTTTAAAGATTAAGTAGAACTTTTTATTTCCTTTCGTGTATTTCCCTTCAACCAATGTAACATGTTTGGCAATCAATATAATATGTTTGATAATCCTGAGTTACAATGTAGATGTTTTGCTTGCTTGTGATACAGCAATATCTTCCTTTTCGGTAAAACTCCTCCTTGCCATATTGGATATTGGAACAGATAATGAACCAAAACTTTCATATGAATTTTAAATTAAAGATACATTATTCATATCCATCACTGTTGTTTTTTTTTTTTTTGCGGTTCACACACCAAAGCGATATCCATTCCCTTACTATCACTTTTTAGAAAGTATGAAGATAAGGTGATATCTTATCTAAGATAATGCAAAATCTTATCCGTTCCTTTCACTGTCGCAGTCCTCAAATGCCTATAAATATCTTGCGTCTTCGTTCTTCAACTCCACCAACAAAAACACAACTTAGTACTTATTTGAAAGCTTATTATTAATCATCTTCAAATGGTGAGATTCACAAGTAGAGAAGATATGGCATTAACAACTGCTTATGTCGTTGTTGCCCAAGATGCCCTTGCAGGAAATAACCAACCCTCTATATGTACTGGACTCGAATTGAAGAAGAATATATAAGGTTATTGCCACTTGTTGTCCATAGATCCAGGCATTCCCTCCAAAACAGAATTAGTTGTTTGAAAAAGGAGGTTAAGCGATATGTTCTGTCGTGCGCGGTTATATGTTCCCTTTGGCCGATGGATGGACAATTGATGATGCAGTAAGTAAATGTTATATTTTTTAGTACTACTTAAGTTATAGTTATTAATTTACTAACCGGTTGATAATTTTTCCACACTCAGTACCATGAAGGTCGCAGGGACTATGAGTTAGGCTCACCGGTAAGAGTCTGGAAGTTCGACGATATTTTCAATGTGTGGAGGAACGAATTTCCGGGAATGAACCTTGAGGAAATTTGGAATTAACCCTGAGAAACTTTTATTAGAGGATACGATGCACGTGAACATCAGGGGTATCGGGCTTCATCTGTTGGTACATCACAACGTTGCGACTGCTCTCGCCGTTCGTTTTATGTAGGTTTGTTAAGCTTTGTTTCCCTTCAGTCGTAGTTGTGAGTGCAATGGTTTGTCGGATCCATAGGTTCCATATTAATCCTCCATCTTGGATTGTAACTTTATGTAATCGACCTCATCCATTGTATAATACGCTTCAGTTATGTAATAAAATACATGTGTTTCCACAAACGAACTCTTGCTAATGTACATAATCCTTAACAAAACAAAAAAAAAAAAACTACAAATTCCGTCTCAAGGTTGTATAGGGTCATATACAGAAAAATCTGAATGAGTAAATGTTATTCAAAAGGACAGAATCGGGAGTGTAAGCGGAGTGTGACAGTAAACATAGCACAAGTGTAACTGGTGTAACCAGGGTGTAACTAAAAAAAGGTCAAACTAAAAGCGAGGGAAAGTATCCCGCTTTCTGGGAGCGAGATAGTTTATCTCGCTAAAAGTGAAAGCGAGGGACTTTTCCTCGCTGTCTGAGCGATACAACTTCTATCGCTTTCCTCCAAGTTCCGGGAGGGCAACTGCGCTAGAGAAGAGAGAGGAGGGAAACGACCACGATTTTCTGTCAAATCGTTCCCTCCTTTCTCTCCATTGATAACAGCCTTATATAGCAACGACCAGAATGGTTATTTTGAATCGGTTCGAATCAGGCTTCTAACTTTTTGGATTGAAATAGAATCAAATTGAGGGTGTTTAATTTGTTTGGATTTTACCTGTAAATCTCCCAAACCTAAAGTTTTAGAACATAAAATCAACTGATAGTGTTCATGTCCTAAAAAATCATCCATACAATACCGAGGGCTTGATATCATCGGCAGCTGTTCATCTATATAAAATTTTCATCCTCTTAAAATACACCAATGAAACCTCCCCGATTTTAATGTGTTCTTAATCAGGAATTAATGGAGAATGAAATCCTAATTGATTAGAGAAAACCTAATGATTAAATTAAACACAACATCAAGAATTCCAATAAAATCGTGTTATTCTCCCTTTCAATAAGTAAATCCTTTGATTGTCCGTCAACCTATCGATGATGCTCGTAATCTGTGGTGGTGGTGGTGGTAATACGAAAGCGGTGGTGGCGGTGGTAATATTAAAGTAGTGACAGCGACAGTTTAGTAGTTAGGGAGAGGGATAATACGGTTTTTATGAAGATGCAATATTATAAGAGTTAGTTTTGTATACCCAATTTACAAATAGGTAGTATAAATTTTAGTTTTTACATGTGAGTGGTAAATAGGAAATCTATAGGTGGTAAATAGGAAAAATCAGAAAATGCGTTAATGTTTTAAAAAGAATTATCTGGTAAAGTTATGTTTTTTTTTTTCCGAATGAAAAAGGTTATATTAAAAAAAAAAAAAACAAGAACGATTATACAAGCTTATGGGACGGATTACATATTCAAGATATCCTCCCAATTATATCAAGTTGCGATAGATTGACAAACTTGAAAGTTTCTTTGTTACAACACCATAAGACTATGGTCTGTTTCACTAATAATAACAACTCAACAACAGTTTTAGGCCTCGATCCATATACTATTATTTCTCTCCCTTCAAACATTCCAAACCAATGCATATTGAACTATCTTTGCAACTTCTTTACTTCTCCCTCTAAGCCTGCTATAGTCCCATGTCAGGAAACAACTCTTTATATCATGTAGAAAGACCTATTGTATCCTGAAGGCATTCATGAAATACCTCCATAACTCTTGAGTATAAGTGCAATTAAGCATTAGGTGGTCAACTGTCTCCTCATTCTCATTACACAACACACAAGTATTAGTTGGTATAGTGATGCCTCTATGTCTTAAAATAGCTCGCGTAGGTAGAGAATTCTGGAATAAAACCCAAGTAATGAAGCTCACCTTAGGTGGTATATCCTTTCTCCAAACATGTTTAATGTAACTGCACTCCTCAAACATACCTGTTAGTAACTCGTAGCATCTTTTTGTAGAGAAATCATCCATAATCTTCACAGTGTCATCACCTTGTTGTAGGATTGGTACTTGAATAGCCATTCTCAATAAATCATATTCGAGCTTTTCATTTGCATTTAATCTTCTCTTAAAAGTGCAACTCCACCTGCCATTATCGGTCATATCTGTAACAACAAAGTTATATTAAGACCCTAGTTAAGCTATGGTTTCCAAAGTGGCTAATAGGGTCAACTATTCTTTACGTTAGATTTTGTTTTTACTACAAATGAAATTTCATTTAATTTAAATGGAGTTTGATACAACTATGAACAATTATCTAATGGAGTCTGAATCTTGTGAACTGATTGTAATATCATGGACTGCTTTAGAGTGCCCTAATGGCTCCAGCTCCGGCAATTGTAACTGTATTATTTGATATATATTATGCCATCTTGAAAAAAAAAAAAAAAAAACTATGAACGGTTGGATTTTTTGCTGAATCCAAATAGGGAAAGACTCGCACCACTTCTCTAGTATATTTAGATTACGTGTGTACTTAGATAAAGCATGAGCAACATAATTGGCGTCCCTATGTGCATAAGTGCAGTGCTGTAGATGGTGAAAAATGAGAGAGGGACAAGATTGTCAAAACACTCTCGAAACCACGCCTTATTAAAGGCAATTGCCTATTCAGGCTCATCTCTATAGCTCAGAATGCAACCCATTCCATGAGCTGGATAAACTCTCTATGAGCTCTCTCTTATAACTCCGGTGGAGAGGGTAATATCATAGTGCAGTACTAATAACCTCACCAACATATTAAACCCATTGATCTGCTTCATGTCGACATCTATCTCGATATCAGAACCAGATCGCTTAATGGTATACGGTGAAGAGTTAACAGAGATGTATCCTCATGGATTTCCTCTTAATACGACTCAACATACGAGTCTTGATGCAAATCTCAGGAATATTGAAGCTACAGGCCGGTCCAGAGCTCTCTGAGAGGCATACAACAGCCTAAATACGCTTAAGCAGGCCTAATCCCAAGTTCAGGATGGTCTAGCATACCATGGATAAACACGCCATGACTTCAAGTGTGTTGTAGCATAAGCACACACACCGCGACTAAGGCACAGGTTGCCCGCCAAAGTCGACCTTGGCCAGATGCCAAAGCCATAACGCCACATAGCATGGCACCCTGAACCGTGGGCCACCATGGATTCACAAGAAATTAGTCTTGGCCAGGAGGCCAGGGCCATGGCGCAAAGACGCCACAAACCTACTTGGCCTTAGCCAGAAGCCAAGGCCATGCCACAGAATGTGGCCACAAACGAGCTGGCCTTGGCCAGAGGCCAAGGCCGTGGTGCCACGAGCTAGGGCGTCACAAGCAAGTTGGCCTTGGCCAAAAGGCCAAAGCCATGGCGCCATGAGCCATGGCGCCACTATGATGGAATTAGCGCAAGGCGCTTTGAAACTTGGCCTTGGCCTTTGGCCAAGGCCGTAGCCTCCTGGGCTATGGTGCTATGCACTCCTGGTTTTGGCCAACAACCAAGGCCACTCCTATACTCGTGTCCCGGAGGCACTACACTCATGTTGGTCGCGACAATTAGTCATACGACTCTACTCTACTCAACTCAACTACGCAATATCTGCGTATCACTCGAGACATCAAAACATCACATGGGGGGATAACTTTAGGGGTATTGGTCTGGCGGTCTACGTCAGTTGAAAGAAACTGACGGAGATAGTGGACAATTACGAGAATATGGCGCGAGTGGACATATTCTACACAACTCAGGCAGTTACAGAAACCAACTCATGTCTTTCACTCCCCCACTCGTCCACAACTTCCACCTTCTCTGTCGAGAGATCAGGTTGAGTTCAAAACTATAAATAGAGGCCTCCTCTATATTCCAAGGCAGAACATCTTTCCAGAACAACGAGAACATCAGAATCTCAGAGAAAACACACCTGAGAAACCCAAGATATTTCTAGCCTTGGAGATTTCTAGTCGACTTCACGACGGAGATTTTGAACTCTTACACCCAAAACACATCCTCAACCTGATCTCAAGTTTCTTCGTTGTTTCCCTCCCTAGACCAACCTCTATCCTCTCTGTGACCGAAGCAAGACGTGAACGACCATTTACTTGGTTTAGGCTCGTCTTCTTCGACATTGATCTCGAACACTACGAAAGTACCCGGAGACGGTACATTGGTTTTACAGGTAAAAACAGTTGGCGACCACAGTGGGAGATCATTCTCTCGGTTCGGAAGACTTTCTATGAGGAGGCGTCTACCCTGGGGGATGATGGCGCAAGAATCTCGTCTCAACACAACGGTCAACATCGAGAGCTTCACCGCTTACGACAAATCGGAAAAAGAGGAGGCCACCCTTCTCATTGAGAAACTTTGTGAACTCCTCCATTTTTCAAAAGGACAACGTATAGACACGTTTGACGCCCTCAACCGCATCGCTTTTGAAGTCAACCTCACTCCAACCTTACCCATGATTTCCGAAATGTCTATAGTGGCCGATGCGCAGACGCAGGACATCACTTTCACCGACAAGGACATGCTGGCTGAAGAAGGACACAACCGCGCCCTCTACGTAACCGCTCACATTAAAGGAACGGAGTTCAAGAGAGCACTAGTCGACACCGGAGCTGCAGCCAACGTGATCTCCCTCAAGACCCTGAGGATCGCAAGAATTCCTAAACAGCAAATAGTTTACCATCCCATCATAATGAAGGACTTCGAAGGGAACAAGACGAGTACGTATGGACACATCAACTTGGAGTTGAAGGTTGGGCCCATCCACACGAAGACTAAGTTCCACGTAATCGAGAAGGAACCAGAGTACCACATGATACTAGGAAGACCCTGGCTGCACGAGAACAAAGTCATCGCTTCTACTTACCACCAATGCTTGAAAGCGGTCCTAAACGAAGGTATTATCCGTGTTACTGCATCTCCTTCCCCATATTCATCAATATACGACGCCGAGTTTGTAGATCCGAAAGGTGAAGCATTCCAGCGCCAAGACAGATTCTACAGTATCCCACTCCCACATTGGACATCCATGGAGAGATGTGACCCGCAACAACAGTCAAACGGGGACCCGAAGCAAGGAGGAAGAGAGAGTAAGTCGGTGACTCACAAAAGGAAAGGAAACTTTGTGACGACCCAGGATACTAAGGGGAGAGTGGTTTACCTCTGACGCCCGTTATAGCAATTACCAAGGGAAGCTAGTCATGGCTCTCCCCGCCCCGAAGAATGCAGCTACAACGAGCAACAAGTCGAAGACGAAGTCCAAGAGGCACCCCCACAACTGGAAGATGGAACGGACTCCACCTCAGACGCACTCGAAACAATAAATATCGGAACGGACGAATCATCCCGACCCATCTTCATCAGTTCAACCTTGTCACCCGAGGAGCGTACCAAATTCGTAGACTTACTGAAAGAATACCAGGACACGTTTGCCTGGACGTACGAGGAGATGCCGGGACTCGATGAAAAACTGGTAATACACCACTTGTCCATTATCCCAGGTTCCAGACCAGTCAAGCAACAACCAAGGAATTTCAGACACGACGTGGAGGAGCAGATAAAGGACGAGATACGGAAGCTGCTAGCAGCAGGATTTATCAAACCCATCCAACACACCACTTGGCTGGCAAATGTGGTACCCGTTAATAAAAAGAACGGCCAAATACGTTGTTGCGTCGACTTCAGAGACCTGAATAAATGCTGTCCAAAAGATGACTTCCCGCTTCCGAATATTGACATGCTTGTGGATGCCACCAGTGGGCACGCCATGTTCTCTTTCATGGACGGGTACAACGGGTATAACCAAATAAATATGTATGAGCACGACGCCCCGAGAACGGCATTCCGGACGCCCCTTGGGAACTTCTACTACACAGTCATGCCCTTTGGTCTTAAGAACGCAGGAGCTACCTACCAGTGAGCAATGACGGCCATCTTCCACGACATGATGCACAAGGAGGTCGAGGACTACGTAGATAATGTAGTTGTTAAATCCAGAACCAGAGCATCACACGTAGAAGTCTTACGACGAGTATTTGAGAGGTGCCGGGAGTACAAGCTAAAGATGAACCCTGTGAAGTGCGCTTTTGGAGTTTCTTCAGGCAAGTTCCTCGGTTTCCAGGTAACTAAGGAAGGGATCGAGGTCGACCCGTCCAAGACCCAAGCCATCACCACCATGCCACCTCGGACAGTGAAGGAGTTAAAGAGTTTCATGGGGAAAGTTTCTTACATTCGACGCTTCATCCCAGGACTCTCAATTCGTGGCATCGTTTACCCCCTTGCTAAAGAAGGACGTTGCATTCACCTGGACATCTGTTCAACAAGAAGCATTCCGAAAGATACAACGATTACTCCTATCACCGGCAGTAATGAAGTCACCCGCACGAGAAAAACCACTACTCCTCTACACCGCCTCAAGTGACGTTGCGATCGGAGCACTGCTGGCACAGGAAGACGAAGGAGGGGTTGAGTGCCCGGTATACTACATCAGCCGCATCCTGAAAGACGCGGAGCTACGATACCCCAAAGCCGAGAAAGTGTGCATGTCTTTGATTTTTGCGGTACAAAAGCTTCGACATTACCTCCTTTCCAGCCAAGTAATCCTGATGGCAAAAGCGGACCCTATCAAATGTCTTCTCTCGAAGCCTGCCCTGATAGGGAGACCAGCAAAGTGGTTGTTACAGATGTCTGAGTTCGACATAGCTTGTGTGTCTCCGAAGGCTATCAAGGGACAAGCGGTAGCCGACCTTCTTGCCGCTTTCCCGGGAGAAGACTCAACAACTCTACACGAAGAAGTACCAGGGGAGTTCCCAGAGATAACGCTGGTGAAAACAGACACATGGCTCTTATACTTCGATGGGTCTGCTACCCCAAGCGACAATACCGGAGGGGCGGGCATTGTCCTGGTGTCCCCAATGGGTGAAGTGTTCTCCCATTCGTTTAAATTGGATTTCAAGTGTACAAACAACTCAGCGGAATACGAAGCTTTCCTTCTGGGGCTATCGCTAGCCAAGCAAGCGGGCGCCACACACCTCGAAATTAGAGGTGACTCCAAGCTACTGGTGAACCAAATGAACGGAGTATACTCTCTCAAGGAAATCGCACTCGCTCCTCACAGGGCCGAGGCCCAAAGGCTGCTGAACCACTTCGCTGACGCCATCATAACGCATACTGGGCGTACTAAAAACAGACACGCTGATTGCCTGGCGACCCTAACATCCAAACTCCAGTTTGAAGGAGACGAGGAGATTGTGACAGTGCAGAGACGAACCGCCCCCTCGACTTGGCTGACAGAAGGCGAGCTCATACCTGATAACAACTGGCGGACACCCATTATCGAAGATTTAGGTAACTATACCGCCACACGAAAACTCGGGATAAAAGAGTTAAAAAACTTCTTTCTTTTCCATGGAGTGCTATATCATAGAAACCCAGATGGGTCGTATCACGATGTTTGGGAGGACTCGAAGCACGAGAACAACTCGAACGCATCCATAATGAGGTCTGTGGGCAAACTCTTGTTGTGACCCTTTATCGACGAATCCAGAGGCTCGGCTACTATTGGCCAACAATGGAAGAACAATCTCGGGCTCTACAAGAGACTTGTTCCAACTGCCAGACTCCCCCTCACCAACCCGAAGCCTTAGCATGCCAGCCTTCCGAGGATTGGAGAGAACCTTTCATCAAGTACCTCAACGAGAAGATCCTGCCAGAGAACCGACACGTAGCTAGCCGTCTGATTAAAAGGTCCAGGAGGTTCCTCTATCACGAAGGAGTACTATATCGTAAAAGTTACGGAGGAGGTTTACTTCACTGCTTGTCAGACGAGGAGATTCCCACAGTGCTGAAAGAAACACACGAAGCTGAACACCAAGGGAAGAGGAAGTTGTTCCTGCAAATCCATGAGAGATATTATTGGCCGACCATGGAAGATGATGCGGCTTCCTTCGTACAGAAATTCCACAAGTGTCAAACTCACGGAATCTCATCCATACCCCATGCCTACCACTGCGATCAGTCAGTAGCCCCCGGCAGTTTTATAGCTGGGGACTCGATCTCATTGGAAAGATCAACCCCCTTCCTCGAAGAACCAAGAATATATCATCACCGCAACAGAGTACTTCAGCAAATGGGTGGAAGCAATACCTTTGAAGAGCACAACCGGTGTCACGATTGCGGCATTCATCAAGGAACACATCATCTGCAGATTTGGGATCCCTAAGCACATTATCACAGACAATGGGACGCCGTTTTTTAACAAGGACGTGGCGAAATTACTCCAAAGGTACGAGATCCAACACATCTGCTCAACACCATACTATCCCCAAGGGAACGGACAGGCAGAGAGTACCAACAAGACGTTGATTCGGATCATCAGCAGAACCGTACACGACAATCCGAGGTCGTGGAACGAGCAGTTACCCATGGCATTATGGGCCTACAGGATCTCCCCACGAAGCTCCACTGGGACTTCGCCCTACTCACTGGTCTATGGCGCCGACGCCATATTACCAGCAGAAATCAAGATACCGTCTGCTCGTATCGCAGCGGCAAGTGGCGTCCATTGGGATGAAGCTGAGATAGCTGATTCAAGGATAGCAGAGCTAGACTCCCTAGATTCAAGGTGGACCAAGGCGGAAAGGCACATAGAGATGTATCAGAAAAGGCTTTCTCGAGCCTACAACAAAGCTGTAAAGCCAAGAACTTTTCAAGTGGGAGACTTGGTGCTGAAAACGGCTAAGTACATTCAACAGGACGCCACGGCGCCAAAATTCGCTCCAAATTGGGAAGGACCTTATGTTATCTCGAAGGCATCTACGAATGGGTACTATAAAATAGTCACCGTGGACGGGAAAACAGAGGGGACTGTCATCAATGGCAAGTGGCTGAAGGCATACTATGCCTGAAAGGGAGGCCATTGGAAGAAGGCCAACAAATAAGACTGGAAGACCATGACGCCACTACTCGTCGGGAAAAAAAAAAAAAAACGGCGCCATGGGCATGACACCTCCACCCATGGCGCCACTGAAGAGAAGGAAAGAACGGCGCCATGGGCATGGCGCCCCAACCCATGGCGCCACACAAAGGGAGGGGGGGGGGGACAAAAGGAAAAGAAGTAAGGTCGTGCAAATGAGCACATGATCGACATTGCGCCCCGCCAAGACTTTGATCCTCCATCACGACGGCAACAAAAGGAGACAAAACATGACCCTACCCAGGCAGATTCACAACCTCACGCACGAAGGAAGTCGAGATCGTCTCCGAAGAAGGATTACAGGAGCGAGCCCAAAGACGCGGGACACGTGGGGACTTAGGCCAGGGAAGAGAAACTTCATTCTTTCAAAAAAAAATGCTCAACTATTTCAAAGAGAGTCCCAGTACACGTGTTCATTAAAACTCTGAATAGGAACACTCTTTACACCTAAAAAGCCTCCCCTAAAAAGAAAAAAGATCTCTCTAACTTTCAAAACAAACCATCCAACAAAGAGTAGTCTCGCTTATAGAGCATCTCCACCCTCTGGCGGAAAACGTCGTTCTTCTTCCTCAGGCTCTCAATCACCTCATTAACCTTGTTAGACTCTTCGACCAGAGCTTGTTCCTTGGCCCGAATGACTTTCAACATTCGACTAGCCTTGTCAGATAGTCCCTCTAAGTCCCGTTCGGCGCGGAGAAGGGCCCTCGAACAAGGAAAGGTATTAGAAATCAACTCAGCGCGGTCTACCTTCACGATTTCAAGACGTTGACGAAGCCAGCCTACATTGCACATCATCGCCTCCAGGACGGCAACGAGACTCTCCCACCTCTGGATCATCCAGAAGTTACGTCGTACAGCTTTTCCTCCTCCATCTCCTGGATCACAGGAAGAAGCAAGGAGACCATGGTGACCATGACGGGAGTATCCTTCATCAACTGTTTGGTAGCGACATGACCGTACCTTTTCCAAATCTTCTCATAAATATCTGCATAAAGAGTTGGAACGAAAGGAAGACCAGCCGACGAACAGTCGACCTCATCTATTCCCAGACCAGTGTCATCAAGAACTGAACCTCCGTATGAATGGCCAGCATCATCAGCACCGCCGTCCTCATCGTCTTCATCTACGGCAACAACCGAAACTGGGGAGTAAGTTGGAGAGCTCTTCTCGACAGATTGATTCTTCTTAGACACGCTGCATCCCCTGAAGGAAATGAATGATGATCAGAAGAAATATAGAGGAGGAGAAGAAGGAGATGAACCAAAGTGGTATAAAAGCTTACCGAATCTCCTGCTGAGACCTGAGCAGGCGGAAGGACCTCCTCCTCGGGACACGACTCCCCAGTGCTCAAACGTCCTCGGCTACGGGTTACCATAACCCTACACTGCAGTACCACAACCCTTGTTAAGGGAACATAGCACATGTATAATGAAACTACGGGAAAATACTCACCGGACTCGGAATCCATGTTCTCCGCTTCACATAGGCTTCTCTCTGCGAAGACAAACCGGAGATGCTCTCGTCAGCCATGATTTCAGCTATTCTTCGTTTGGTGTAAGCTCTCTTTTGTGAGGACGAACCAGAGTTATCACCGGCCATGGATCACGCACTACAGGAAATCTGGTACAAGAAAGCAAAGATTATAGTGCTGCAATCACTGCGCACATATGCATATATACACGGGTGAAACCCTAGAAATTAGAGGCGTCATACACGGAGCGTGACCAGAACTCGCACAAGATAGGGATGACGGGCGCTACATTCAAAATCTCGGTCAGAGCCTACCAACGAACTCGATCGGGGTCATCTCGAAGATTCCCTGGGAAGGAGGAATTTACACCAAGAAACCGGTAATCCGTCACCCTTCCTTTTATCTAGATAACACCAGCGAGTCGGACTTACTTGTTTCATTTCGTTGTTTTAGAAGAGAAAAAAAAAACACGTGTTTCACCTCTTTCCCAACGTCAGATTGTTTTAGCACACATTTCTAGCAGTCCACCGTTGTCAGCCTCTTATTTCATCATAATCCAAATAAAAATCCCTCCTTTAAATTCTCTCCATGTAATTTTCCACCTCAAAATCTCTTCTAAATTTCTTTTCGGCACAAAAGAGTGTGACACATTGTAACATCACCCCCCACCCCCACATCAATCCGTCCATGTTTTCTAGCTTGGCTGCTGTTCTTAATAAGTTTCATTATTTCCGTTTAGTTCTTCTTCACACTCAATTTTCTCTCCTGGGTTTTGCTCCAATCATCATTTCATAATCTGGGTTTGTTGGGTTTTGCTAATGGCTTCTTCAATTGGATCTCCTTCTTTCATTGTTGGGGCAACAAGGGAGAAGAAGAACTCTGTACTTGTATCTCACACTCGTAGACCTAAATTCCATTGTTCAACAGGGAGATCCTTTCTTGGCTGTGGTTCCAAATGTGGGTTGTTGAAGGTTGAGAATGGAGATAAAATTTTGAGAGCAATTGGGAAGAGTGGTGGTGATGATAGCAATGTTGATGAGGCTGAGGACAGAATCCAGGCTACTATTAATAAAAGCAAAAAGGTTTTAGCTTTACAGAAAGAGTTACTTCAACAGGTCTTTCCTTTTACTTTCTCTTGTTTTATCTTATTGTTAATGTTCTTTTAAGTACATTAAAGAACCCTTATTACTGTATCTACACTGTTGCAAATTGGATGTGTATTATTGTTATCACTAAATTTTCACTGTTAAACTGTGATCTAAAAGTTATTACTATTACAAATTGCATTGTGATCTAGGTATAGAGCAACGAACAAGCATGTGCAATACTTTAGGTCAGGTTTGTCGGGCTTTGGCAATGTAGTAGGGTCAAAATGAGATGTTTCAGAGAAGAAGGGGTGGCCATAGAACAGAAGTAAGTAGCGAGGGAGAGGGATCAGTTATCTCTTACTTGAGGTCAGGTTTGTCGAGTTTTGGCAATGTAGTAGCCAGTAGGGTCAATATGAGATGTTTCAGAGAAGAAGGGACAGTGGTAAGTAGGGAGGGAGAGGGATCAGTTAGTATAGTTCCTCCTCTTCCTTAGTCGTGCTACTTTGAATTATGAACCAAAGCCCCGACTAAATTCCAGGTTGGGTTCCAGTTATTCCAATCTCAAGCTCAACCAACGTCTTATGTAATAAAAACAATTTAATTGTTAGTTCCAACTGTAATGATAATCAGATTCTCTTTTCAAGGTAGACTCGTTTACTTGAACAGGTCTACCAAAGTCTTTCTTATTCCGTGCTTAATTTCATGTTCATTGAGGGTGTATGTAGTTCTTTTTATTCTTACAATGCTGTAATTTCGTGTTACATCTAGTTCTTTTTCTGATGTGTATGCCTAAATGATGTCCTTGTCTTTTGACAGATTGCAGAGAGGAAAGAACTTGTGTCTTCTATAAGAAATAGTATTACCCAGTCGGAAGAGGAGCTAATATTCTTCAATGAGACTAATAAATCAATACAAGACCCTGATATTAGTGGAGGTGACACTGATGGGCAATCTACAAGTGGAATTGCTTCTAGCAGGTATACTCCTTCAGCTGGAATTAACATTCCTGCTGGTGTTGAAGGAGAAAAGGTGCCTGAGAGAAAGGTGCCAACTGAGCAAGTTCCCCCCAACAAGAATGCCCAAGAGATTTCTAAAGCAAATGGTTCCTTGGAAACATTTCGGTCTGAGAGAGTGCCTCTTTTCCAACCTGAAGTTTCTGAATCCTATAGTGTGATAGAAGAAATGGTCGGAGAGGTAGCAAAAGTGAGCCATGGAGATTCGAATAGTGAAGCCCATGGAACTCCTGAAGAAGAAAACATCGGATCCCCTCCACTGGCTGGAGTTAATGTCATGAATATTATATTGGTAGCTGCAGAATGTACGCCTTGGTCTAAAACAGGTAATTACTAAATTAGTGCTGCCCATTAATGAATATTTCTTGCTTGACAGAATTTAATTGTCACGAATAATTGTGTTTCTATGGATCAAGATTTTGGAGAGTGGGTATTACATCATACTCTTATGTAGCTTTACGTTTAAATATAGGATTCTTTCGTTTCTTTTTGTCCCAAACATTGCTTTTCTTGCTAGAATTAATATTACAGTGTTGAAAAACACAACCTAAATATCTAAAGTAAACACAATTTGTTCATGTTATTCAGATTCTTATTTTTGTTGACGTCTTTTAGGTGGACTTGGAGATGTTGCTGGGGCTTTACCAAAGGCATTGGCTCGGCGTGGACATAGAGTTATGGTAATCTTTTGATTGAATAAGATAATAATTTACCATTTAACTGGTCCAAGCAAAACTTGCTGGAGCATAAAGTACTGAAAAAAATCTTATTTGTACTAATTCGTTGATAAAGAAAGTGGAAAAGTGTTCAAAAAAAAAAAAACTTGAAGCACCATTCAATTTGTTGCAGCGGTTATCCTGGTTTTGGATTGGAGGAAATACAAATTATGTCTTTCACTTGTTTTGTGGCCGAGTTGGCATCTACGTGACCAACTGATAGTGACTTTTACTGTTATCCTGTAGCTCGTACAATAAGTCGGCAAATTATACATATATCATGAAGAACTGATGATCTCCTTGTTGTATAATCCTGCAGGTTGTGGCACCATATTATGGAAAATATGCCGAACCTGAACACACAGGAGTCCATAGGAGGTATACAGTAGATGGGCAGGTATGCAGCAACAAGCAGCAGTTAGCTGATATGGCTTTCTTTTGAAGCATAATAACCTACGAAGTAACTGTTTAATTCACTCGTGTGCAGGATATGGAGGTGAATTACTTCCAAGCCTACATTGATGGTGTTGACTTTGTTTTTATAGATAGCCCAGTGTTTCGCAATATTGAGAATAATATATACGGAGGAAAGCGGGAGGTAGGATGATTTTCACCCTTCGATAAACTTCTCTACATTGTATTCCTTTTGAGTTCTTAGACTTTATCCTTTTGAGTTCATACCGTTTGGATTCACCCATCTAGAACACGGCTAATAAAAGAACACTCAGTCATACATGTGGTATGCATCTGAAATCTGGTCTGTGGGATATTTTATTTATAGTTACACTAATACCCTTCTTGTATTTAGATATTTGTCTACATGAGTTTCCCTATCTTCTTCTTTTTTTTTTCTAAACCTTTAGTCCTAGACAAGTTGGGGTAGCTAGAAGTAGAAAGGGAATACAAGGACTTCCCAAGCAGTCACCCGTCTTGGAACATACCTATATTCCCCCAAAATGACATTATAGGTGGTTATGTTCAAACTCTTGATCATACGTGAGCAGTCATAAACCAAATGCGTAAGTAATAATGAAACTATAGCCAAACATATGCACTCTTAAGTACATGTCTACATATTCTAAATAGTCAGATTTTTAATTTCTCATTGTAATACAGGATATCTTAAAGCGGATGGTTCTCTTCTGCAAGGCAGCTGTTGAGGTATAATATAAAACAAAATCATAGATTGAGATTCTATAGAAACGGATATGAATTATATCCGAAGTATGCAAATCAGCTATTATCTGTGAGTTGGAGCATTATATTTTCCAGTGACTTCATTCTACAGTGATGCAGTATAGAGTGATTGTTGTTTTAGCTTATTAAGAAATGGTGATACTTAAAAAGATGGTATATAGAGTGCTAGTTTTGATATAGAATCTTAAGTTCAAGATTTCTTTACAGGTTCCTTGGTATGTTCCATGTGGCGGGGTCTGCTATGGAGACGGAAATTTAGTTTTCATTGCAAATGATTGGCACACTGCGCTATTGCCAGTTTATCTCAAGGCTTATTATCGTGACAATGGTTTGATGAGTTTTGCTCGCTCCGTCCTTGTGATCCACAACATAGCACACCAGGTATGTTCTCTTGTCTTACGGAGCATTGTTTCTACCTTTCATAAAGTATTTACCAAATAGGTTACGAGAAATACCCGGTTTGTTTCTCATTTGAAAGTCAGGTTTAGATTTGATTGATAACTCCCATCTGATGGGCTACGGAATTTTATCTCTTCTGCTTTTGGTGCTTGCAAGACCTAGGCATTCAAAGATCATGCTGTAACAAAATTATTAATCATCAAATTTTATCCAGGGTCGTGGTCCAGTTGACGATTTCAAATACGTGGATCTTCCTGGACATTACTTAGACCAGTTCAAATTGTACGATCCCTTGGGTGGTGATCACTTCAATATCTTTGCTGCTGGCTTAAAAACAGCTGACCGTATATTAACCGTAAGTCATGGTTATGCCTGGGAGCTTAAAACACAAGAAGGTGGTTGGGGTCTGGATGGGATTATAAACGACAACCACTGGAAGCTAACGGGTATTGTGAACGGGATTGATACAACAGAATGGAGCCCACAGGTGGATGTTCACCTTAAATCTGATGGTTACACTAATTACTCTCTAGAGACCCTTCATACTGGCAAAGCCAGATGCAAGGCAGCACTGCAAGAAGAGCTCGGCCTGCCGATTCGCGAAGATGTTCCTCTTATTGGTTTCATCGGGAGATTGGATCACCAGAAAGGTGTGGATCTCATTGCCGCAGCCATGCCATGGATGGTGGATCAGGATTTACAGCTGGTCATGTTAGGAACCGGGAGATCAGATTTGGAAGACATGCTTAAGCATTTTGAAAGTCAATATCGGGATAAGGTTAGAGGCTGGGTTGGATTTTCCGTGAAAGTGGCTCACAGAATCACTGCCGGGGCTGACATTCTACTCATGCCTTCGAGATTCGAGCCTTGTGGACTGAACCAGCTTTATGCGATGAACTATGGGACTATTCCTGTTGTTCATGCTGTTGGTGGGCTTAGAGATACTGTGCAACCGTTTGATCCTTTTAATGAGTCAGGGTTAGGGTGGACCTTTGATAGGGCTGAAACTGATAGGCTTATACATGCAATGGGAAATTGCTTGCTCACATATCGCGAGTACAAGGAAAGTTGGAAGGGAATTCAGAAACGCGGAATGATGCAGGATCTGAGTTGGGACAATGCTGCTCAAAATTATGAGGAGGTCCTCGTTGCTGCCAAGTACCACTGGTAGTTACGTGGTGGAAGACATGCAAATTGGTAAAATCTGTGCTTACTGCCAATAATTCGGGTCTGGTGGCACCACAAGGAAGCATTAGTCCTCCAGATTTATACTCTGAAGGAAGGAAAACTGCCGAACTTCAGTTTTCTTGGTGAAAATATTGCGAGTTCTTTGTTTCTTCCCCTCCTCTCCATCACTTAGTGTTAATAAGGTTCAATAAAGTGGATAGATATCCAAAAGTAGGTTTAGTCCAATTAACAAAGATGCTCCAATTGTTATTTTTCTTATGCAGTTGGAGACTAGTGTTCCATCTTTCTTTATAATGGTATGGTTCTGTAGAATCCTTTCTATTAGTTGTCTGCATATTTTGCTTCTCTAATTTAATGGACACTCTCACAGCTGGATCATACCATTGTTACCTGTATGAACTACAATTCTGTATAAAAGAGATATGCTGCTTCTGTAAATACAATCTTTATGGGAGCTTTGCTAAATGGTAGCTCTGATGAACATGTAAATGGAACTCTCAATTTACAGTAACTAGAGCTAAATGTAAATGTAACCAAGAAAAAAAAATGACAGTATGAACCAATAATGACTGACGGAAATGAATTTCTGTAATTTGTCTGGAAAAAATGTGTTCTAATTACATTCTGATTTTGTTTTTGCTACCTTGCACCCTAAAAAGCCTCATTCGTGCAGTGGAACTCATGGCATTCCAGGAAAAGATTAATAAAAAAAATCACTGCTGTTAATCTTCACCCCCTGTAGGACATCGTCTTCAAAATGGGTGCTTCAGCAAGGGACAGGGAGACTCAATAAGTTTAAAACAAATAAAGGGGACATTAACCAGAGGGACTGGGACTGGGCAAAACGAGCTCAACCACTACTATCACATCGATATACTACTATTTTTTATGATCCCCTATTGCAGTTGGAAGCACCTACTTGTAAAGAGCTTTGGTTTTTCTTATCCAACGGGAAGCAAGATGCTGTCGTGAGAAGACCAGCAAAACCCTTCGCCAGACTACTTTCAACTGCACATGGTGCCGAATTGTTTGGTGACAAGAAACCCCCATGCTTAACCATTTCCAAATCATTTCCCGGTGGGTTTCCTTCCCAGACTTCACGCTCCATGATTACGGTTGAAGTAGCATCCCTACTCCTTTTACAATACTCTGAATCCATAGAGTCGACAAACGAAGATTCGGCTGATGGTGGTACCTCATATTTATCACAGTACATTCGAAACTTCCTCTTTGACCCAGAAAATACTTTCAGCCCTTCAAAGTAGGAGAACCACATTAGACATACTTTGTTTCAATCAAAATACACATATGCTTCACTCTCAAGACATGGATCTAAATTCATATAATTGCATACCAGGAAGGGTATCATCAGGTATCCATGTTGGAGCTTCTGGGTCACGAAGGCTGCAACTGCTATCATTTGGCGCCATGATCCTGCACAAAAACAAACAAAATCAAAAACAGAAAAGAAAAGAAATCTATTCTAACGGCAAGATCAGAAAAAAGAAGGAAGATAAAAAAACACAGTAAAGAGTGAATTTGAAGCGATAAAATTACATCATTTAAATGTTAAAACCCAGAACAACAAATTTCGACAGAAGGCAACCACTGTACGAAAGTATCATGACTAACAGTTAACAGATAATAAGAATCATAATATCATACCTATACATGTGCTCCACAAAATCATCGATAAGAACTGGCCAAGCACCTGAAAAAGGAGACAGTAAAAAAATCCAATTGTTCTTATTTTCTTTTCAAAGAATGTATTTTCTTTAAATATATCCCGGTAAAATACTCACAAGTGGGGAGAACCAAGTTCCTCAAATTACAAAAAAGAAGGTGCGGATGACATCTAACGAAAGCTACAGTCAGAGGTCCATGAACTCACAATTCACTAAGTAGTCTTACTCGGTCCACTTTGTTTGGTTTAAGAAAAGTATGTAACTAGCTTTAATAAGATGTAGAAGAGAGCATTGCTTATGTTTCCGATTCCTAACATTCGACTAGGCTTACTATACAGGTAGGTAGGGCGTCGAGTAAAGTATAACAGACATCAGGTGACCATAAGTGGGTGATTTGACAAAATTAAGGCGTAACCAGCAGTTGTAATTAAGCGAAGCTGTCAATAGAGATGCCTAAACACAAAATAATACCTCTGGGATCATACCCTCCAAGATCTTCATTGACACAGCGGCTGAAGGCCAGAACTTGTTGCCATGTATCCTCAGAAATATTGTATTTTTTGTGTTTCTGATTCAAATAAAATAAATTGGTCATGATAAAAAGATGTTAGTCAGAAACGAAACACTCATCGACAGGCAAATCAGAAACATGTTTCATGAGATTTCCACAAATTTTATAAAAATGCACTTGAAAGGAATGAAACATTTGAGAGATAATTTTATAGGCTGTGTAGTGCTATTGCAACTAGTAATGGTAACAACCATTGTCAGCTCTATGAACAAACTACAGTTAACACCTCGATAACTTAATACTCTTCGGACAAACTTATTCTATTAATAGTGATAAGTTATCAATTTTATGAAGCTATTTTATGAGTAACTTTTAGATTTCAAGATGACAACCTAGATTCTTCCAGAAAATGTTGATTTACAAAAAGGAAACTTATTCTTCTAGATTAGCTAATAGATATATAATTTGTACGTGAGCAAAAACAAACAACTTCGGATCCTTCTTTGAGAAGCACCATAATATAAGCAATACCTGGTAATTATTAATTAATGTATTAGTTGCACCCTATGAGGAACTCAAGATTCTAGCAATTTATACGTTTAGTTGGGTTATTAATTTCGCTAATGGCCTGAGTAAGGTTGAGACCAGGAAAAGCTATTATTTTAGTGAAGTTATTAATTTATCGCAAATTAATTTTGCGAAGTTTCACTATATCGCTATACCATGATTCATGATTTCAGTAGCACGAATCATTTTTATCGGACTCACAGCTTGATGTGAACTTCCTTAGTTAGAAAACTAAAGCATCAGTTGTGAAGTACCACATCTTAGACAAATAGGATGCTTCAAATATGAAATCCACATCCTACATTTTACCTACGACAAAAGAAGGCAATTTTTGTTTTCTAGAACCAGGTAATATTTTAGACAATAGGAAAATCCAACCTAGTAAGGAAGTTGTGAACAAGGAAAGCCCTAAAATTAGCTGTCTCTGTAACTACTAACTAGAACTCATTAAGAGAAAACTAGCAAACTCTGTGATAACAAGTTGAAATCTTTTAGAAAGAACTTCCTTTGTTGTCCAAAGATAAAGATTATTACTTAAGAGGCTATAAAAACTTTGTACCTCCACGAAATCACACCAATGATTAAGCAACCGAAATCTGCCAGCCAAAACTAATCTCCAAGCAGCAGTTGCTCTGCTTACAGCTAAAGAATTTTCAATAAAATAAAATGAAGTCAAAATGAGAAGGAGATATCAGCAAGAAAATAAACAAGAGGAAGAAGTAGATACAGTCAGCAACTGAGCAATGACTCCAAGTTCTCAGAGAACAGCCAAGTCCAATATGAAAAAGATGACTTACAGATGTTCTTTTGTCCATTTTCACGATTTATGAAGAACACAAAATCGTAGAAGCATGCAAATTGACTGGAATCTACCTGAAATGGAAACGCCAGAAGAACTTCAATAAGCACATACTGTATTCTTTATATTATTGGATATAGGTAACCTACCTAGAAAATACATAAAATGATAAAAGAGCTATAGTTGACATTTCATAAAGCCATGTAAAATGCTCTTTGAATTAAATAACTTATGATTTGCAACTTAAACATAACTTGAGAGAAGGGCTAACTTACTATGTTGTTCAAATGTGACATGAGCTTGGAGAGATCATAAGAAACTGAATTCCTGCCAGATGGAATTAAAGTGTTAATTCAATGAACTACTACTGCTTCAATTACTATAATTGAGCCCAAATTAATCATGGTACCTTTGCATTGAGAAAAGGAGGTTTTAACTCATAACTTTCACCAAAAAGATAACAACATGTGCATGTGTATGTGATTTCATCAGAAGAGCAAAATCACAACAACACGTAGGTGGAAATATTTAGTTTCTAATTGGTACCAGATGTTGAGTTCAACTGAAGAATCTCATCTCAGTGACAGCTTAACAAGTGTACTTCCACCTGATTCGTTGTAAAGCCAAATACTAACAATTAACGAAGAGAACCTAGCTCAGGGGTTGTCTTGACACGATAAATTATCAACCTACATGTGGTATCATCGGAAAATACTCCAGGGCATCTGTCTTCTTCAGTAACATGAAATACCATAAGAAAATAGATCAAACTGCTGCCAATGACAGGTATCCAAGAGGTATTCAAACTGAACCCTTGAAAAACTACT